>JAOXJP010229751.1:0-10895 GCA_025762735.1 Platanus orientalis | reverse complement strand
CCACGATAAGCTGCGATACGCGAGACGTACCCGTATCTCGGGTCCACGATACGAGTTGCGATAACGATATTTTGAACCTTGTGTAGGATATGCCAAGAGGCTCAAATAATTGTAGTATAAAAGTGCGGAAGCAAGAACTTTTAAATATTGAATTTAACACTTCAAGTAGCCACGAAATAAGAGAAAGAGAAAAGAATCACAAAAATATAGTTTAGAGGAATATAGAATGAAAAGAAGAATGAAAGAAAGAAAAAATACCCAAAAAGGGTATTTCTTTAATTTTGGAAAGAAAGTCCAAAAATTACCAAAATGCCTCTCAAACATGTCAGAAATTTCGAAACTTTCCATATTAGTAGTGTAGGGTTCAGAGGGACTACATTTAAAGTTTCATGAGATTTGGACAAGTTTTTCTAGTTCAAATCATAAAATTTTAGAAAATAGAATGTTCTGTAATGGATATTTTGATGAAAACCAATAGGGAATCTTTGGGGGAAGAAGATAAGAAAGAATATAGGAGAAGAGAAACATAAACAGAAACAAAAGAAGAGACTAAGAGAAAATGAGAAGATAAAAGAGATAGTTGGGACTTGGGAGAGGAGGTGAGAAAGTGAGGGAGGGTGAGAGGTACTCAAGAGTGCACCTTGGGATGCTAAAACCCATATGGAAAGAAAGGGGAGCCTATGAGATGATATCAACCCTTCGAGAGGAGAACATGACTACAACCACACCTTGGAAAACCACCTAATAATTCAACACAATTCTTAAAATTCTTCATTCTAAAATATGAGGGAGGAGTGCCTTCAAATAGGATTACAAAACTTAAAAATAATAAAGACTTGCCTAAAATAGAAACTTCTAAATTTGATGCTGGTTGCTTTCTCTGTGGAGGACCTCATCGGTTTCATGATTGCCCCAACGAAGGAGAAGCTAAACGCCCTAGTTGCGGAAGAGAAGGACATGGATGAACCTACTTGTGTCAATCTGTTGCAGTTGTTGAATGCCATTCAACAAGAGAAGTCGCTGCTGTGTGGGGGACTATTGTATGTGCGGACTGTACTCAATGGACACTAGGTGCAGGCCATGATGGACACCAGTGCAACTTACAACTTCATTGCGGATCGAGCAGTTTGCACGCTGGGTTTACAAGTAACACAGTATAGTAGTAAGATTAAGGTAGTGAACTTTGGAGCTACACGCATATGTGGGATGTCCATGGACGTTGTAGTTCAAGTTGGAACTTGGAAAGGGAAGACAAACTTCATGGTTGTGCCCTTTGGATGATTTCGATGTCATCTTTGGCAATGAATTCTTTAAGAATGCTAAAGTGGCATTGTTGTCACATTTTAGAGGAATGTTCACAGTGGATAGGCAACAACCTTGTATTGTGTCTGGCCTTGAAATGGCAAAGAACAAGGTTGATGCCCACAAAGATGTTGAGTTGCTATCTGCACTACAAGTCAAAGATGGTCTAAGGAAGGGTAGAGGCACTTATCTTGCCGTTGTTCTAGATCAAGCCCGGAAAGACAATGGAGGTACAAGACCTTGTAGTAAGACTCTTGAGGTAGTTCAACGATGTGATGCTTGCAGAACTCCCCAAGAGACTCCCACCCATGCGAGCCATAGACCATACCATTAACCTGCTGCTAAGAGCTAGGCCACTAGCCTAGGTCCCTTATCGTATGGCCCTCGTTGAACTTGAGAAGCTGAGGAAGCAACTCACTGAATTACTGGATGACGGTTTCATCCAGCCCTCCAAGGCACCCTATGATGTCATGTATTGTTCTAATGCAAAAGTAAGATGGATTGTTGCATATGTGTGTTGACTACAGAGCCTTGAACAAAGTTACCGTGAAGAACAAATATCCGGTTCCCCTTGTTGCTAATCTGTTCGATCGTTTTGGCTAAAGAAAAGTTCTTCACCAAGCTAAACTTGTGCTTAGGCTATTGGCAAGTGCAGATTGTAGGAGATGAACCAAAGACTATAATGGTAATTCGTTATGGTTCTTAGGAATTTCTTGTAATGCCTTTTGGGCTGACTAACGCTCCGTCAATCTTTTGTAATTTATTGAACGATGTATTTTCAGACTACGTTGACCGCTTTGGGAGATAAACAATCTTCTTCACTATGTAATGTGAAAATCCATACAAGAATGCGTATTTCTAAACCCGAGACCCATACCAAAGCCCTTGTACACCCTTTCTCTCTTCACCCTTTCAAACCCATGAGAACAAGAAAAAATAAAGAAACCCCCTAAAATCGTTCAGCATGGTTTTCCCACTTTTCCTTTTGTTTCCTAGTTGGTTAAGAAACCAACTCTCCACAACTCCCACACGATGACGTTGTGCACATTCCAACTCCCTCACGTTGAAGGAGTCCTTGTTACTTCCACTTCTTGGAGATCTAATGGTTGGAAATAAAGACAAAAAACCTACAGATCTCCACCTTGGCTTTATTTTTAGCCTCTTAGAAGATCACATGTAGTTGTCTCTTCCTATATGATAATACGACAAGGCCCCCTTGTACCACACAAATATAAGATGTAGCTCTACACCTCCTTATCGTAAGGTGCCCCAATCCCACTTGGGATGAGCCTCTAATCTTCAACACCTTGAAAGATTGATTAAGCCCAAGCATTGCTTGAACTTCTCCATGGTAACTGATTTGGTCAACATATCCGCTACATTGTTTCTTATGTGAATCTTTTTTAAATGTATTTTTCCTTTTGATACACTCATATGAGTTCCCGTATCTTGTGATATATCTCACTTCTATATGTTTTGTCCTTGCATAAAACACCTGATTCTTTGCCAAATGTGTGGCACTTTGGTTGTCACAATACAACACTGTTCTTTCTTGCTTCAATACCAGTTCACTCACCAATCCAGTTAACCACACTGCTTCCTTTGCACCTTTAATGGCCGCCATGTATTTTGCTTTAGTAGTTAATAATGCTACAGTCGATTGAAGCATAGCTTTCCAATTGATGGGTCCACTTGCAAGAGTAAAAAATACTTTGTTGTAGACCTTCTCTTGTCTATGTCCCCAACATAGTGAATCAACATAACCAATGACCTAATCTAATCCACCCTGTTGATCAATCATAATGCCAAGATTTTTGGTGCCCTTAAGTACCTTAAAATCCATTTTACCGCATTGCAATGCTTTTTTCTGGGATTTTCCATGTACTTGCTAACCACACACTGCATGTGATATGGCATACTACACACCATAGCATACATTAAGCTACCCACTCACTTTGAACATCTCCTCAATGTCTCAATCTGTGGTAGGACTGAGTGTTGTAGATAACTTGAAATGATTTGCTATAGGAATACTAACTGGTTTAACATCTGTCATACTAAACCTTTCCAGCACCCACTCTATGTATCTCTTATGTGTCACACATAACCTACAACCTTCTTGTCTCTGAAAATCTCCATACATAGGATTCTTTTAGCAGTTCCTAAATCTTTCATATCAAATTCTTCATTCAACTTAGACTTTAAATCATTAATGTCTTTAATGTTCTTGACAATTATTAGCATGTCATCAACATACAACATTAAGAGAATAAAGGAACCATCATCAAGAACTCTAAAATAAATACATGAATCATACTCGGTATGTAACCAATCTGCACCATGAAAAAAACAAAATGCTAGTACTACTGTCTTAGAGATTGCTTCAATCCATAAAGTGACCTCTTCAATTTACAAACTAAGTTCTCATTTCCATGTTGCTTGAATCCCTTAGGTTGCTTCATGTAAATTTCTTCCTCCAATTCACTATGAAGGAACATCATCTTCACATCTAGTTGGTCTAACTCTATATTAAGTAAAGCAACTATAGCTAACATCACGCTAATTGATATATGTTTTACTACTGGAGAGAGTATTTCATTGTAATCAACTTCCTCTTTCTTTCCATACCCCATCGCCATTAAATGAGCATTGAATTTTTCGCCTTCTTTCTCTGATGTTGCTTCTTTCTTTCTATACACCCATTTGTACCCAATCACATTCATTCCCTTGGGTTTTTCAACTAGATCCCAAGCATTATTTTTATATAATGATTTCATCTCCTCCATCATTGCAAGTCATCAATTTATCAATTTCCCTACAATTAGTAGCATCTTAAAAACAAGATGGAGCACCACTACCAACAAGTAATGCAAATGCTACCATATCTTCAAAACGTATCTGGTTAGCGCCTTATGAGTTCTTTTAGCCCTTCCTATAACAAAACCTTCTTGTTGTTTCTGTTGTTGTACATTCCTGTTAGAAGACTCCCTTTAAGATGATTCTACTACACCCTCTTCCTTTCTTGGTCACACCGTATCTTCCAGCTCCACCTAGACTTGGTAATCAAACTTTCATAAACTCTAAGACTCTAAAAACTTACTTTCTAACTTGAAACTTCTAAAAACTTATAGGTATATAGGCTGTTGACTAGCACTCTTTGTGGGGTCCATTTGTTGAATATGGAACCCACTAAAGGACAAACAACATGTAGAGACAATTAACCCACTACAATCCCAATTAGACCCTGAGTTTTAGCCTTATTACAAACAAACCCTTGCAAATAGAAATCGTAACCTACCTTTGATACAAAAGGCCTTATTACAAAAAGTATCCACCCCTCAAATAAATTACAATGGCCCATACATGCTACAAAACTTGAACCTTGTTCTTTTGTGTGGTGGCACATACAAGAGTTTTTTCCTGTTGTCCGCATCAGTAACATAGACTAGGGCATTCAAATTAAGATGAAATTTTGTAGGTTAGTAAACTCTTAAGGGGACAATATTTCTGCAAAGTTTCACTGAAAACGGAATAGTTTAAGGTATCCAAAAGGGGAAAGCTCAAGCCTGCTGTCTGGGATTCCAAAAAATTCGCCACCTAATTGAGTAATGGGGTGATTTTGTAAAACAAATCTGATATTTGCATAGATTAAACTCATAAGCAACCAAATTGACCAATACTTTAAGTCATTTAAATAATGATAGATTTCCGTAGATCAAAACAGCCTAGGATTCCCAATAGAGGTTATGCTTTTTGATTATATGTCTGTGGCTGAAGAAAATCAACAAGGCTTTGTTAAGAAAGTGGGCAAAGGAAGGAGGGACTAAACACTATCTTGAATAGGAAATGAAAGATGGTGTGGTGAGCAAAGAAGGGGGTAAAAAGATGGACGAGTAAAAAGTTTGTTATGAAATGAATATAATTTCTTGGAATGTAAGAGGGCTGGGTGGGGTTAAAAAAAGATGATCGGTTCGTGAATACATTAGAAAATATATGTTGAATTTGTGGGGGTAATATCTATGTAAGGGTATGAGTGTCAATCATTATATATAATTTTCATTATGTATATATATATATAAAGGATACTGCAAGTATTCTACCAGTAGAACCCCATATAAATAATATTTCATACGTGTGAGAGAATATACTCTCATACGATTGCTGTCCTAGTTTCTCTTCCTCTTTTCTCTTCTTCATCTTCTCCTTCTTTAAATCTCATATAGACAATAGGTTTTAATTAGATTTTATCTTGGTATCAGAGTGGAGATCCAAAGAAGGTTATTGCCAGAAGGTGGAGCCGACTACTTACGTAGCAGGGCCTAGGGCCAATGTCAGTAGCCGTACAGACTGTCAGGCCAAAACATTTTTTTGATGGGTTAAGTGTTAGCAATATGGGCAGTATGGGTTTACATTCATATGTAAGGGTATAAATGAGTCGTATGGAGAGACCCCAAGTCTCCACATGACATTCATTCCCAAACATCATTCTTCTTCTTCCTTGATTATTGCTCTTGATTTTTCTAATATACAAAACAACTTGGGATCAGAGTGATGTAGCATGCAGGAGAAAATAAAGAGATCCACAATAAATTAGCCTTAGCAAATCACAATCATAAACAAAATTCCTGTCCTATAACAAGTGCACTTAAAATTCAAGATGGAAAGTAGTAAAGACTTAACTACCAAGCATGGACATATAAAATTTAAGATAAGAAGGTTTAGATGCTTTAATTATTAATTCACATTCATAATTGAAAATCAACAAACATTTAATGCAAGTCCACAAACTAAGAGGAACACAAAGTCTACTTCAGAGTATTGGGCAAGGTCCTGGCAGCACATGTATGTTCAAGTGTTAAGGGTGTTAATATGACTATAAAGTAGCTGGTGTGGTGATTGTAAATAGAGGTAATGGGAGGCAAACAATGGGCTGCAGTTGGTCAAAACTCTGGTAGTATTGAGGCTGGACAGCAGGGTTATAACTTATGTATCAAATGGCAATCAGACGGTGCACCTTTGTAAGCCTGTGTAAGTCTAGACAACAGTAAACAATGAGTCTTTAACCACGGTAGTAATAGTAGATGTTGTACAGCAGCACCCTTTTTAATGCCCCATCATTAATTCAGCTTCAGCTCACCAGACGGCATCAAGTAAAGGATGTATACTCCAAACAGCAAGCAGTCAAGCAATATATCAAACACTTGGTGTGCAAGTTCTTTCACAACTTATTCACTAATTAATTTGTAGTCTGATTTCTCCAGATTTCAACAACAGAGAATACTCCAAGTGATACCCATGATTTAGGTAATGAGAAGCTGGTCAGACGGGTAGAATCCTTGGGGTTCTTTAAAAGGAATCAAAACCCACAGGGCTAAGCTTGGCCAAAAATAAGTAGATGTAAAGGGTTTGGTGTTTTGATATGAGAAACACCTGGAAAGAGGATTTCAGCCCAACCTTATGGGATATAATTACTAGGAGAGTGATATGATGGTGTAAAACCCAACATACAAGGTGCTGGATAATTCTGGCAGCAAGAGGAAAAGATGAGACGGAAGTTCGAATGGGTGTCAACTGGTTGTGGTGGTTATTAGATATTGTTGAAGGCTTTTAGGAAGGGAAATCAGGAAGGAAACAAAGATAAGTGGTTGTATGGGTAGTCAGTTGGGTACGGAGGTGTTGTGGATGAATGATGATGATGAAATTCATTTTTCTGGGTGTAATGAAGGAGCTTAAAAAATATGAAGAAAAAAATAGATAATGGAAGAAGGAAGAAGATGGAAAGTAGTACCTGTGAAAAATCACCAATTCACACACTTGATCCTCACCAATCAAGTTCCAAGGCTTAGCACAAAAGCTTGGACAGAAACTTGCAGCCGTGGAGAACTTCAGCAGCAAAATAAGAAACTTCATTCCATTCGAATAAGAGAGCCTCCCCTTTTAGAACACACGAGTGGGGTAGGGTCTCTCTCTCAAATACATAAAATAGAAACTAAAAAAATAAAGAAATAGAAGCAAAAACGTCCCCCTTGTAGAGCTGGTCGACCAAGCCTTAAAATAGGCTTTATTACACCAATCTCCTTTGTACCCTATATAAAAAACTAATATCCCATCTACATCCCTACTCTAATAAGTAATGAAAACACTAAATAAGCTAATAAAACCTCAATAAAACTCTATAAACTAAAACAAAAACACAAAATAAAAGCTCCACCATGTGTCCTCCCCAAGTAAGCACATACACAGTCCCACATGCTTCCGAATAAGAAAGTACTCCAATGAGCTCCGAATCTAGCCCAAATCGAAGCATGGATCTCTATGCTCATCTTACTTGATGTAAAGGTTCAAGGGAACCTTCTTTCGATGCTGGTACATCCTCAGACTACCAAGTGGCAAGATGTCCACATCAGAGAGCCCTAGGGATCTTATCGGCATTGATGACATCATGATGGAGTTCGCACACTAGGGATGTTGTTAGCATCCATATGGCTGACGTCAACAAGCTCGTACATGTGTCAAAGGTTGTAGAGGCTAGGGTTTGGTTTGTGCTGAGTTATCATGATTTGTGATCAATTTTTCGGAATTTTTTTAATCTTAGAAGGTATTTTTCAATGAGGAAAAACAAAACCCCAAGTTTTCGTCGATATGTTCGATCCAATTAGGTAAAGAGTTTTTTTGGAGTTTGGTTTCAAATGGATGGGTTGTTTTTGGGTGTTGAATCGATAGGAACAGACCGTGTGTGATTTGGTACTATGGGTTCAATTTTTTCTATAATACTTCAACAACAATCGGTGAGTATGGTGGACAGAGAATTGATGCCCGTTGTTAACACAATCTGGGTTAGCATAGCATGGAGGCTTATCATTTTGCATCACTTGATCATCTCGTTTAGGACATACTTGGGCCTGAAAGTTTCTTTGCTGGTTCTTAGACAATAAATAGCCATATTCACCCTAGATGATTCTAAAGCCAATAAAGAGGTTGAGCACAAACAGCTTTGTGGGCTGAATGGAGCCTTAATCTTTTCATACTTCAATTTGAAGCAAAAGACCAAGGAATTGGCACCAAGAAAATAATAGATGAGAATTTTTTAAGATAAAATAACATAAGTAAATTATTCACCATTTCAAGGTTCATCCTCCTCCCTCTCCTCTCCCCCACCCCCTTCCACTCCCATCCCCTCCTCCCTCCCACCTTCTCTTCCACCCCCCTACTCAAAATGTTTTAGAGCCTCTCCAGGCCTCTTAAGTTGATATACATAATTTAGATGTACCACTGCATCAAATTCAAAAAGTAAATTTGCATGGATCATCCCCAGCTAGAATATTCAAGTGCAACAAAAACAATATTAATAACAGTTTTTAGATAAGATGAGATGACCCATTTGTTTATTTGTTCTTAGTTCGATGATTAAAGGTCATAAAAGCTGTTGCCCCCTCAATGTATGCACAGTCCATGAATGCATAACCAAGGAAAGCATCCCCAAGAAAGTAAAGAGTGCAAAATAAACAATTGCAAATACATACCCTTCCATATTGTCTTCTTAGAAAATGCTACATATACATATACCCGCAAAATGCAACAACTATTTCCTTCATCACCATCTCTTTCCACATCCCAAAGCCCCTGAGATTAAAAGAAAGATAGCAATAATTGTTAATAATTTGTCTACAAATGAAAAATATATAATAAAGGGCACAACTTTCACTGATACCATCTTCTAATAAATATTATCAATGATTCAGAAAAAAAACTTATATTGCATCATTTACTGACCTATTCGGATTTGATGGTACATGCACCACAACAGCAGACTATTAGAGAATGCAGATAAACATACGGGCTTACCTTGTATATACATGTGTGTTGGGGGTTTTCTTGTACTTGTATTGTATAACTATACCATACAGTATAATATATGTAATATAGTCTAAATACTAATGTGAAAGAGTGTGAGACATACTCTCATATAGGTATTCCTTCATTTCTCTTTGTTAACAATGGATTAACCAACTCTCCGAATGCCCTACGGTGTTGGGAGATATATAAATTAACATACTTCAACAACTCCAGGAGGAGCACTGTTCTCTCCTGGAAATACTAGGAGAACCAGGTACGAGTTCACAACGCGTGCACACACAAGCTGTACTACATCTAGGAGTACTTTTTCTTTCATGGGGATTCGAACTCGCGACCTAGCTCGGCTCTGATACCATGTTAATAGTAAACTAACCAACTCTCCCCAAACCTTAAGGTGTTAGAAGATACACAAATTAATATACATCAACACTCTTCTCTTCTCTCCTCTTCCCAGTTCTTCCACATTTACTCTACAAAACCCTAATCTTCTTCTTCACCATCTTCAATCAATTCAACTTGGTATCAGGGCCAAGGAGGATCTAGATAACACCTCAATACTAGGAACTTGAACCAAAGGGGTTTGTGATGTTAGCTATCCATATGGCTGATGTCAACATGTTGTACGGACAGGCCATCCACAACGGAATTGGCTTCTTGAGGGATCCAAGAGAACAAGATGTTCATAGGAGCAGCCAGAGAAATCGCTTCCTTCACAAGATGGGAAAGCCTCCACAGTCCCTTACTATTTCTTTTCAACCATCCAATGACTGTGGCAGTGTCCCCTTCAACAGACAAGAGATGAGAGATACCCCTAGAGTGAACCAGACGTGATCCAAATTAAAGGGTCTTTATCTACATGGTAATGATGTTACAACCTTCAATAATAATCTGAATTATAAGAGGTACATATGAAAGTTTTTTTTAGATAAACATAAAATCCATACCCTAAACTTCCAAATTTCAATCTAACTAAACTTTCTAAAAAAGTACAGCTACAAAAAAGTCAATTCCGGTCATGGATTGTTACCCTGCCAATATTTTGGCATAAACTTTCCTAAATCACATCCGATTTGCAAGATCTTGGACTCATAGGAAGGTAACTGTATAACCTTTCAAATGACACCAAAATTAAGGCAAAAGGGTAAGTTTTGACCTTCCAAAATAAGGTTTAAAGAAAAGTGACGAAACAGATCTTTCACTTTCTTAAAATGTAAATAAAACCTATTTAACCTGGAAATAAATAAAAGTTCCCAAACTAACTAACAATAAAATAACCTAGATTAACTTAAAATTAAAAAACAAAATTATCATCATACAAAAATATTAAACCCAAAATACCCCTACATAAGCCTATTGAATTTGAGGATGGGTTGTTTATCGTTCCACATCACTTGTTTATGAATCTAAAATAGCATTAAGATTGTTCTTGAATAGGAGTTTTTTTATTCTTGATTATTGGTTTTTCCCAAATAATTGCCTAACCCTTATTATATCATATACAATACTGAACTCATTAGTTTTTCCCATCGATTCCCTCCTCACTCAATCCTATTCTATTTCTCAACCAGCCATTAAGCCTAGCCCTAACAAACCCTTTGAATAGACCTAAAATTCAACACTTAAATATGGATAAACTTTTTCAAAATTTCCCCATTAGTAAATCTAGGGAAAACCTAAACCCTAATTTTCTCCTTGACGATCACCTAAAACCCAGTGATTTCTGTCAGCAATTATCA
>JAOXJP010229750.1:0-10895 GCA_025762735.1 Platanus orientalis | reverse complement strand
GCCAAATACTCCGGTTGGGAAGAACACATCATTCTCCCCCAACTAAGATAACTGAATCAAACTTTATTTATGAATTTCCATGCATAGCCCCGAACCCTTAGTGTTCATTTCCTGATTTAATCCATAACTCTTTAGTTCATTTCTGTCTTTTTTTTTAGTATTAGCATATTCAAATTTTTTTTCACCTTGAGGACACAATCAAACTCTCTTTTTGATTCTTGCTAATTTTTTATTACGGTTGTTTGTTCTTCAATCCCTGTGGATCGACCCCGGTCTTACCGGGTTTTTACTACTTTGCTACACCCTGCACTTGGGATTTATTCTGCTTTACGTAATGTGCTCTTTGGAGTGCATTATTCAGAACATAGCACTAGCCATAGCTTCAAATCCTTGGACTTGTATCTTCTCTAATGAAATATGCAGAGGTTTAATGGACAAGCCTTCTTCCTTGGAGCCGAGCAGCAACATGAAGTGGTGGAGGAGGAAGGAGAGTTGAAACATAAAGAGAACTTGAACCTTACTTAAGCACGTGTTGTAACACCAAATTTTGTTGCTTTCAAAAAGAAAGGCTCGAAACTCAAAGTGTTCAAATTACCCAACCTTTAAAGGGGTGGTTTATTATTTTATGTATGGACTATCACTCCAAAATCTCTTGAAAGATACTTGTTAATTACAGCTTTTAGCAAGCCAGCCTATGATTACTTCATGCTGTACAGATTGTAAATAAACAAAAGTTGCATAAAATAAAGAAGAGAAGAAGAAGATGAAACTTTGACTCTTTACTATTTCTCTAAATTTATAAGACTTACTTCAATGTCAATGAACAAGCTTTACACTGATATTACATATCCATAGATATCTTTAAGATACAAGCTTCTATGATATCTTCTTGAGAGGATGTTGTAGAGGTTTGATAAACTTACAGCCTTCTTGAAGAGATGCTTGTTATTGTAACAAAACTTGAAGACGATGGAGAAGAAAAAGTGCTTCAACTTACCTTGAACTTGAGAGCAAGAATTTGAGAAACATTAAAAAAGCAAGAGAAGAGTGAGTGCAAAGAGTAATAATTTTGTCCTCCTTACTGGTATACATAGATGCATAAATGAGTTGAGTTAAAGTCCTTATGGGAAACAATTCCTTGTTGGATGAAGAGTTCTTTTGAGGTGGGAATGTATTGTCCCATTATTCTGTACATATTAGGGCTGCTTCTGTGCGAGTTTGTGTTTTCATTAGTCTTTTGGGTGCATAATGAGTCTTCAAGTGTTGTGGCTATGCAAAATAACCTCTATTGATAGAGTTAGAATTGGATTCCAACTTCTAGTTTCGTGGTATGCAACTAAGAAATCTCTTTATACACGAGTATCTTGATCATCGCAACTAAAATGAATTTTGACGCCATCGCACACCTCATGATGATGGCGATGAGGCTTTTTTGGATCATTTATGCAAACCCATTTTCTTGGCAAGCTGCACAAATGACCTTCCTTCAAAGTGTGCGACTGTCATGTTTCTCCATAGTCACACATGTTTTAGTCATGCAAAGCCAGTTTCAACAAGTGTTGTTTTCAGTATGCCAAAAGCCTTATTGGACGTGTGGGATGTGGAGTATTTATAGAATGAAATCACTCACACTTAGATTCCATCTTGGACTTTAAGTTGTTGCTTGTTTTTAGCCTTGTTTGTAACATACATCTCTTCATCTCCTTGGAGTCTTGCTGATGTGGCACCCTCCCATTGGTTGTCGGATAAGCTTCATGTGCATAAAGAGTCCTCAATTGTGTGGGTTTCTAGCTGATAATCTTACCTAACCCCAAAATTTGAGGGATTTGATGAGATAATGGAGCCTTATTTTGGTAGGATTCCTATTTGGATTAGGATTATGATCTTTAACAACCTGTACGATCTAGAAAAGTCTTATATGGGTGGGACTCTATCCATTAGCTTTCCAGGCACCTTGGGACTCTAAAAAACACATCTCTCTTGATTCCACATGCTACTTAATAGAGCAATTTTTTTCTTCTACTTTGTTCTTCACGACACACCTATCATCATAAAGCACTGTCCACCCATCATGAACCACTTCCTTCGCGGAGTGTTATTTTATGTCCATTTATCTTGAACCAACTTACCATCATGATTCTTAATCTTTACCGTGAGCCAACTTATCTTTGCAATGTATTAATTTTGGGGCCTTCTTTTGAGAGCATTGTTTGATGGGGGAGAATACTAAGACCCCTATCAATCAACCCCGATGAATCAGCAAGTCTTAACTTTGGGAGAACCAACCCAAGGAATTCCTAAGAAGACCAACTCGGGGTACCTTCAGGGATTCCTTGACTCATGAAATGTCGAGGCCATTGGCTAGAGGCCAGAAACATCCCTCGCTACTCAACTCCCCAAGTATTCTAAAAATAGTCCCGATTGTTTTATGATCACCCCACACCCAAAGGTTGGTCGAAACCTGGAGGTGTCCGGAACCCGAGAATCCTCGACGTGCAAAAATGTCACGACCCCGACTATCCTGCTTAAAGATAAGCACAATCCAAAAACCGTTATCGAAAAGAAATATTCTCTACAGTTAGCCTGACATACTGAGAAAATGATAGAGAAAGTAGGGGGAGACATTACTAAGAATGTGGGGGAAAGCGACATGCAGGATCTTCTTTTGATACGCCACTACACAAGCCTATAAGTATGGATAACGACTCACTCTTTAGGTATGAGAGAACAAAAAAAACCTAATTGAGAAAGTTCTTGCTCTACATTCCCCTGTTGCCTGTCGAAGAGCTAGAGCTCGGCCCCCTGTCGGCGCCTAGCTTCTTAACTTTCTTTTTCTTTGTGTGTGCAGTGTTCGCTCTGTCAAGGACTTGGGCTAGCTATGGGACCATTTGATGGGCGTAAAGGTACCTACAAACTGATACGCTACCAGTTGGCATCGTCGTCTATAAGAAATACAGTTTCCCTAAGAACCTAAGGTCTGTATGGTCGAAACCAGGTCAATGGTAGCTCAAGACGACGAGGGCGCTAGAGTTGACAGATAAGTAGCCTCTATTTTTTACGGAGCACACCCCGAAACCCCAAGGGTGGCTATCCTCGAGTAGAGTATCCAAGGACTAACAACAAGTGTGCAGTAATTGATGAAACAGAACTAAGAGATTATACAGAAGCTTAGGGGCTGGAGAGGCACACCCGGCGACCACGACAAAGGATGGCTGGGACCCCCCACCCCTCCAACCAAAAGTCATGACCAAGGACACGAAGATGAAGCAGGAAGTGCCACGGCTTCCCAATTCCAAGAGGCAAGCCATCTTGGGGAAAGGGTTCACACCCTGGACCTCTAAGAGGAAATGATGGAGGATGTAAGGAGGGAGATGGCGACCATGAGCTAATCTAGAGGATGAACCATCTATTCACTTTGGAGGTCATGGATAGACCACTTCCTGACAAGTTTAAGCCACCCCATATAGAGATGGAGATGGCGGCAAGGATCCCCTCAATCATTTGGAGGTGTATAGGACGTATATAAACCTTCAAGCAGCCCCCAATGAAATCATGTGTTGAGCCTTTTCTACGACAATCAAAGGGTTCGCCAGAGTTTGGTTCAGTTAGTTGAAGCCTAGCAGCATTTCAAATTTTATAGAGCTATGTCAGTAGTTTCTCTGCTATTTCATCGGTGGCTAAAGACACTAGAAGCTTGCCACCTAATTACTGAATATCAAGCAAAATAAATGAGAGTCCTTGAGGGACTACATGTCATGGTTCAATAAAGAGATACTACAGGTGGATAATGTCAAGGAGAAGATGATTGTGGCCTCCCTTATGGCGGGGCTACTACCCTTGAAGTTCCTCTTCTCCCTTTCTAAAAACCCCCTGTCATGCATGGTCGATCTCATGGTGCAGGCTCATCAGCACATGAATGGAAAGGATACCCTCAACGCCCAATGAGAGCGACACAACAGTCCTAGTTCATAGTCTGATAAGAGAAAAAGGGAGCAATAGCAAGCCATGCAGGAAGAAAGGGGCAGTCAGGCAAGAGAAGGCAATGGCAACCGCGAGGTCAAGCCCCAGGTTAACCTCCCCCCAAGCAGGTTCCAAAATTATACCCCCCTCAAAGCACCCATGGAGCAAGTGTTTTTTTATATCAAGAGTGATCCAAGCATCAAGTGGCCTGCGAGGATCTTAGCCCCACCAGAGAAAAAAAATTATGATAAGTATTATTGCTTTCACCGAGATCATGGCCACAACACTAACGAGGGTGACTGCAGAGATTTGTTGCTAGGGGGCACTTAATCAGACGTAAAGACACCAGCTGACATCCCCCCGTTCGAGAAGAAAGAAGGCCAGAGGGACCGATTAGGGAAATCAGGATAATAGCTGGTGGGTTTACCGGGGGAGGAGAGTCCAACTCCACCAAAAGGTCACATATGAGGCCGATTCATGCTGAAAGGGACCGACAGGTGATGATAACCAAGAGGCCGACAAAGCATCATAAGGTAGAGCACCCCCCATCACCTTTTCTGTAGAGCACACCCGAGGGGTGAGTTAGCCACATGATGATACACTGGTGGTGACGTTAGTTATTTCAAACTACATCACACACCATATCCTCATCAATAATGGGAGCTCGGTAGATATCCTCTACCTCCCAGCCTTCGACCAAATGGGTATCAGACGAGATAAACTTAAGCCCATTCAAACACCCTTGGTTGGATTCACGACTGAAAGGCTGTTCCCGTTGGGAACAATTGGATTGTCAGTCACTACTGGGGCGGGAGACCGACAGGTCACCAGGGTGGTTGACTTCTTGGTGGTCGATTTCTCCTTTACATACAATGCAATCTTAGGAAGGCCAATGCTAAATTGACTGAGAGCACTCACCTCGACCTACCATCTCTTGATGTGCTTCTTAACTGAGGGGGGAGTCAGGGAAGTTAGGGGGGATCAGATCGCAACCAGAGAATGTTATATGGCCTCACTTAAAGGGGACCAAGACCCAAAGGAGACTATGACAATCGATGGTCTGGAAAATTGACATGAAAAAACCTGGGTGGTGGCAATACTAGGAGGAGAACTCAAGGAGGTTATTCTGAACTCAAACACTCTTGATCGAGTAACCTAGGTGTGGTCAGATCTGTCGGAAGATTTCAAGAGGTGATTGCAAAGTTTCCTCACCAAAAACTGAGATGTGTTCACTTAGACGCATGAAGACATGCTTGGAATAGACCCCCAACTGGTTGTACATCGACTAAATGTGAACCCCACCTCAAGGCCCATCAAGCAAAAGAAGAGAAACTTTACTCCAAAGAGAAATCAATCAATCACAAAGGTGGAGAAATTGTTGAAAGCCTGCTTCATAATGGAGGTACACTACCCCGAATGGGAAAGCCAAACGGGAAGTGGCATATGTGTGTCGACTTCACCGACCTCAACAAAGCATGCCCCAAGGGCAGTTTTCTACCCTCGAGGATTGACACTCTGGTGGACTTAACAACTGGCCACCAGATCCTTAGCTTCATGGACGCCTTCTCATGGTACAACCAAATAAAGATGCATGAGTCTGACCAGGAGAAAATGGGTTTTATCACCAACTAGGGGCTTTACTGTTATAAGGTCATGCCCTTTGGGCTAAAGAACATGGGAGCAACCCATCAAAGACTAGTGAATGAGATTTTCAAAAACCAAATTGGGAGAAACGTTGAAGTATATGTGGACGACATGTTGGTTAAAAGCCTCCTAGTCGAGCAACATTTATCAGATTTGAGCGAGACTTTCCAGACCCTGAGAAAGCACAAGATAAAGCTTAACCCCGAGAAATATGCCTTTGGAGTATTAGCCAAAAAGTTCCTCGGGTTCATGGTTTTCCCGCGAGGGATAGAGGTGAATCCCGAGAAGGTGAAAGCCATACTCGACATGCAACCCCCGAGGAACACAAAAGAGGTGTAGCGACAAGCACAGAGGGTAGAAGCTTTGAGCAGATTCATATCCCTATCCATAAAAAAAAATGTTTTCATTTTTTCTGTTAGGTCTATGTATTGTCAATGTCCATGCACAAAACAAAGTGTATTCATGTAGTCGTCATGTGTATAGGGCTTTGAGATGTAAATTGTATACTTATGTAAGTCCAAGTGTAAGAGTTTGGGAAAGTGCCAAGAAGATGGACTCAAAGCCAAAATGACTATACCAAAAGAGACTCAAGCATCATAAAAGAATCCCAAGTCTCAAGTGCAAGCTACCTCAAGGAAGCCAACACATCGGTTCCAAGCATAGAAAGGTAAACTAGGTATATGAGACCAAATGGTAAGTGTGTGTGAGCTCATGAAACCCCGAGACCATGGTTGGCCCTAGGAATCACTTAGAAGACTTAATTAGAGTCTAATTAAAATGCACAAAGAGCCCAATGGTCAAAAAAATGAAAATGGCTCGCTAGGGAAGAAGTGTCTATGTTGGCTAATGCTGTCTAGTTCAGTAAATTTTAAGGCAACTTTCAATGACTCCCTAGATCACCTCAGTAGGAATTAGACTACAATCCATATATGTATGGAAATATCTAGAAGTCTACTTTCTAACAAAAAAATGGCGACGGATTACGAGTTTTCTAGAGAAAGTTACGGCCTTTTAACCAAGAGGTGTTTGTGCTAAAAACCTAGGAGTGCGATCGCCCGCGAGCAGTGGCGGTCCACCACTGAGGGGTACTTGGGTCGACCGAGGGATGTGGCGGTCGATCGAGGTCCCAACAGTCAGAATTCTGAATGTTATCTTTTTGTCGTTGGGGACTTAAAAAGGCCATGGGTTGCCTATAAAGGCTTGAAACATGTCCCAAATGATCTAAGAACTTCTCCTACACATCTTAAAAACATTCTTGAGCATTCATTGGTGTAAATCATTTGAAAAACCTCCACATGAAGTGTTATTGAGAAAAATAGGTAAATCTACCTAAAGAGAGGTGAGAGAAAGTCTTAGGGAGCCAAGGATTGGTAAATCCATCATCCAAGACTTAGAGGAGAAGAAGCCCTTGAAGCTATCAAGGTGCTTATGAGAGCTTGAGCCAAACTTGGGAAAATAAATCAAGAAAGCTCTCTTCAAACCAATGTGAAGACCATAGTCACATTTGCCTATTGAGAGGCTGAGTGCCACTATCATTCATCTTCATTCATTTTCATCACTTGTATATGTCCATCGGAGACACCGAACATGGAAGCTTCCTTTGGAGACACCGGGAGCGAGATTGGGAGTCCATCGAAGACACCGGATTCATGAGCACTTGTCGGAGACACGAAGTGCAAAGTTATCTCTACCAGAGACACTAGAGGTAAGGTCTTGTTGATGTACCTTGTAATAGTTATTAGTTAACTATTAATAAAATCAACACACCCCCGGAGTGGGCATTGGAAAGTGGACGTAGGCCAGTGTGCCGAACCATTATAAACACTTATGTCTTTGTGGTTGCATGCTTTGTGGTTGTTCTTTAATTTTCATATCGTAATTGAGCATAAGCATCTAGGACTTGGTTGAAATTGTAATTTAGACTAATTGAGCACTTTGCATATTTAGGTTGCAATTCATAGAGAATTGATCACCTAAGTGTTCATGCTTATATTGATTATGCAAAATTGCCCGTCACACTAAATTTCCATATCACATTTGAACATAAGCATTTAAGCCTTAGTGAATTTGCAAATTGGTTAATATATCATTTAAGTCTAGTTGAACATCTTGCAAATTATTCACTTAAGTTAGTTAAACATCTAAACTTAAGAGATCACATTGTGGGAATTTATGATGTTGTAGTTTGATTGCACCTTATCACTATTTGCATATATCTTGATTGTGCAAAGTATCCTAACAACACTAAGGTAAATATAAAGGGATTAATCAAGCAATGTTAGGGAACTTATCAACCCTGCTCCCACTCTGTTATAGGTAACACTATAGTGCATGACGGAGCCTCATGGTCTATGATAAGTTCATAGAGAAGATATTTACTTAAGCAAAAGAATTTTTACTGCATCTTTAATTAAATTAAAGTAAATCAGAAGAGCTTAAATAGCAATTTAAAAAGAAATGAAAAATTGTAGATATCCTATTCACCCCCCTCTAGGAATTTCAGGTATTTGGGGTGCCTAACACCTTCCCCTAATGCAACTAAATAACTTACCCTTAGTCTCAAGAATGTAAACCAGTTTTAGGAGTTAAACCCCTAGACCTACAGGTCTGAACTTCTCCTCTTCCCCTAAAAAAAAGAACCAATGTCCAACTCCATCGGTTAACCCCGAGTTGGTGGTGACTCCTAGAAAAGCCTAACCCAAGGGTCAGCAACCCTCATGCACCCGATGTCGCGCTGAAGTGTGGCCCAAAAACCACAAATAGATGGGGGAATCCGAACCCCCCCGACCCCGATATTCACAGGAGATGAGAGGGAGGTAAGGTGATTCATAAGAGCTATGAATGATTTAGAGTCCTTGAATGTTATATTTGAAGAAGTTAATGATTAAGAGACCCATTGCGGTTTATTATATTAGAAATCCCTTATGCTTAGAGAGAGTAGTAGTTGGAGATGGACATCATAGTGGTTATATATTTAGAAACCCCCCAGAGGTTTTGTCTCTAAGACAGAGACCTCATAGGTTTTGTATGTGAGAATCATTCAGAGACCCCATTAGAGGTTTTGTATCTAAGACAGAGACCTACTAACAGGTTTTGTATGTGAGAACCATTCAGAGACCCCATCAAAGGTTTTGTATCTAAGATAGGGACCTACTCACAGGTTTTGAATGTGAGAATCATTCAGCAAGCACCTTGGAGGTTTTGTATCTAAGACAAAGACCTACTCATAAGTTTTGTATGTGAGAACCATTCAAAAACCCCCTCAGAGGTTATCTGAGACAAAGACCTACTCATAGGTTTTGTATGTGAGAACCATTTAGAAACCTCTTCAAAGGTTTTATATCTAAGACAGAGACCTACTCATAGGTTTTGTATGTGAGAATCATTCAGAAACCCCTTCAAAAGTTTTGTATCTGAGATAGAGACCTATTCATAGGTTTTGTTTGTAAGAAAACCACTATGTGCTAGAAGTCCTCAAAATTATAGATGTGTATGTTTTAAGAAATACATTGGAGATTGCAGATGAGTGGAATATGAGATGAGTTAGATGATTGTGTTTAGAGACCATTAGATTGTTAAGAGCAAGTAAATATTTGTGTTTTGAAGATCCTAGGAAGATTATAGATGAAAGAAGTGTTTGAACTTTATAAGTTTCATGAGTAAAGTTGGTATACGAATGATAAATGTGTGTGATAAGTATAAGTACAAAGTTTCTATTTGTATAAGTAAGAGCATAAGAAAAGAATGAAGATAAATAAGATAAGTTATGATTATAAAAGTTATTGCATAAGGAAATGTGAATTTGCATAAAGAGTTTTCAGCTTGTTATAAAAATCTCAGTTCAGTTATGTTTTCAGTAAAGTAAGTAAAGTTTATTTTGAAATTATTCATGCTAATTCTTGACTTATATTTTGTTGTAGTCTCTATGTTATTACCTGCAAGCTATGGACTCACCCATACATAATGTTGTTTTTTCATATTAGTTCTATATATATATATATATATATAAAGAGAAAATGGATTAGAAGATTTAATTTTGTTCTTCATTTCATTGACATGTTAATAACTTTTCTTTCATTTTATATTTATGGACCTATGTTGGGGATTTATATGTTTAGGAGAGTTTGATTTCATATTTGATTATGAGAAGTTAATTGGAAGGGTTTTATTTTAAATGTATAGTTTCCTTCCACTATGATGTTAATGATTTAGATGTTAGATTCCGTTGCACATAGTAATGGTTTGAATTAGAAGTTTATTTTCCTTTACGTTTATGAAAGGTAATGTATGATTTAATTAAATGCAAGAATTTAATGGTGAATGAAAAAAATCTTAATGGCCCATTTATAATATTCCATTGCGAAGGGTCTTTAGTAAGAAGAGTGTTAAAGAGATTAACACATCGGAGTCTTATCTAGTGATGGGATTTTGGGGTGTTACAAAAATAGCTTAGATTGTCTACAAAATCTATAAACCTAGCTCTGATACCAAGTTGTCATGACAAAAATTTGTGGGCCATTATGTGGGCCTAGTCTGGATCTGTGACATGGGAATGACCTGCCCCATTTTTCATACAGAGAGACCAACGTGCTGAAAGTGGGTCATCCAACCCTTTTACCTCTTCACTTCTCACTCCAAATAATAACCTAGGCTCTAATAACAATTGAAATGTCTCTAAAGTTATCCTAAAATGGATGAATAGGATATCAAAATTATTCTACCCTTTTTTGCCAATGTTGGGATTAATTTTAATCTTCTTAAAATTAGTCCAAGTGAGTGTGTATGCAACAAGGTGCTTACTCAAGCATTTAAACAAACACATAATGAGTAATATGATATATGAGTACAAATAGAGAGAGACAAACAATCACACACTCAATCCACAATACAAGATTTATAGTGGTTCAACACTAGACCTACATCCACTCTTCTAAAGCTCACTTCCAAGCTTACGTTTATTTCATTTAGATTTTCTCATACAACCTAGGTTAACATACAAAACCTAACTACTTGCTCACAAGCAAGCTACACAACAACACTTAGTGTCTCCAGTGAGTGTGCACTACTTCTGGTGTCTCCGGTAGAGGTAATAAATCTTTCAGTGCCTCTAGCGGAAGAAAATTAATAGAGGATGAATAAATATGCAAATGAATGCAAAGAGAATAGAAAATATTACCACTAGGTTGGTTGATGTTGTTGTTCTTACCACATGTGGGAGTGCTCCTTGTTGAGCTGGTTTGCCTTATACACACACTTCTTTTTTAAGCTATGGCACTAAAGCTTCTTAAGCT
>JAOXJP010229749.1:0-10895 GCA_025762735.1 Platanus orientalis | reverse complement strand
GGATTCATGTAGCCGACCCCAAATAGTTGGGATAAGGCTGTTTGGTGTTGTTGTTCTTGTTGTTGTTGTTCTCCCCCTTAGTCTATGTTGTCTCCCCTGTCTATAAGTTCTCCTTTCCCCCCTTTTTGTCATGAATTGAAAGGAAGATAGTGACCTTTATTAGTTGGCCAAGTCGTACATTATGTGGCAAGAATAATTGAAGAATTATTACCAATAAAAGATGTACAAGAGTTTAATAATAGAGAGAGAACTCCATAAGAAAATCAATAGATTCATTGCAAATTGGAAATATTACAAAGAATAACTCATTTTCCACAAAATATCATTACAAATATTTCATGAAGTACAATGACATCAAAATATGAAGAAAAAGAATCAATCATTAGCTTCTCCTTTATCTTCCCCAGACTCATACTCACTCTCCCCACTTAAAAAAAAAGATAGGCGGGTGAGATTATTAGAATAGGCACTTTTTGATAATCAGGAAATGCCTTTTCCATGTGGTCTTCCATAAAATCAACCTAATATCTCATTCTCTCCAACCTTTTCTCCATCTTGTTCACCTTGTTGACAATCATCTTTTGATTTTTCTAGTTTCGAGCTTTTCCATCCATGATGGCCTTGTACAAGTCCTCAACTGAGAAAGAACCAAAGGAGGGTGCCGCCTGAGATGAAGAAGGAGCATCCTGAGCAACAGGTGTAGTAGGAGGAGGTGTAGCAGCCTAGGAAGTAGAGGGTCCATTATGAGATGTGAAAGGTGAAATCTAGGGAGCAGACTAAGCTTGGACTTGAGCCTCTCTTGGAGCATTTTTTTCACTATGGCTTTTTTTATAGTAGTCCTTTGCCTTAATACCTTCACATCTTACGAAAAAGGTACTCTGTAATTCTTCATGAGGTTATTGATCATAACACTATATGGAAACCCCTTAACCGGAGTAGAATTCTTGGTTGCAAATATGATCATGTTTTACCGAATGTCAGGAATGTCTATTGGCTTCCTAGCCAAAATGTTGTACACAATGTGGACTATGTGATCAGGCAAGTCCACCTTGTGCATAGTGGGGAAGTGGTTGTACATGAAGATCCAGTGGAGGAAGTGAGTAGGGAGAATGCATTTGATCACTTTAAGCTTCCCCATCCAAGTCCACATCCTACCCTCATAGATGAGAGCAACAATCTCCTCCCTCTTGAGGTTGATAGGTGGGAGTGCCACCGCATTGGCCTATGGACAACGATACCAATAATCTGGCTATGAGATTCCAGATTGTGCTCCATGCAAACCCAATATACCTTTGTCTTAAAAAGTTAGAGTATCAAGGTTGAAAGAGTGGATGTTGGAATAGAAAATGGGAACGACCACTCTTGAACATTTTCCTTGATCTCCATGAGGGCTTACCAACCTTCATTCAATAAATAGATTCCAATCATCATGTCATAAAGAGTCTGTAGATCAACGAAGCTCTCTACAAACAAGGATCTTTGTGAAAAATAGTGCATGTAGTTGTCGAGGCAATCTTTGTTGTGAAACAGGTTATAGTTCCTATCTTCATTATTTTGTCCTATCTTCCATCCTTTCTTGATTGTGAGTTTGGGTGCTATAAGAATCGAAGTTAAATCCAACAAGATTTGCAAATGAAATGAGTGGATTTGAGTGAGGATGAGATTTCTAGGGTTTTAAGGCTCAAAAACTCAAAATTATGCAAATAAGGTAAAAAAAAAAATGAGCTTATATAGTGCCTGGCAATTCGTAGTTGTCGAGGCAATCCTTGTTGCAAAATTGGACATAGTTCTCGTCTTCCTAGCCTGTTTCTCCCTCTGTTTGATCCTTTCTTGCTTGTGAGTTTGGGTGCCATAGGAATCAAAGTCAAATCCATAAGATTTGTAAATGAAATAAGTGGATTTGAGAAAGGATGGGATCTCTAGGGTTTTAGAACTCCAAAACTCAAAATTTATGCAAATAAGGTAAAACAATGAACTTATATAGCTACTGTTGATTCGTATTCGACGAGTTCACCTAGGTTGGATCAATCTGAGTAAGTTAGACCACTCCAGCTCAGATTGATCTGACATATGTTAAATCGATCCGATTGGACAGTTTTTCACAAACATGTCCTGTGAGTTCCATATTTTTCTCTTTAGCACATGGAACCCCCCAAATTGATGTAATGTACCTTCCAGATGTGAATTTAATCATTTTTATAGATACAACATACAATTTGTTATCTACCATCTTTCATGGAGTGCATGGTTTGCAAGCTCATACCATTTCACATAAACCAATTAAGCATCTCAAATGTTCAAATATTTTTGTACCAAGAGGTTTGGTGAATATGTCTACCAGTTGATGTTATGTTTCAACATTTTCTAAAGAGATTACTTTCTCTTCAACCACATCTATAATAAACTGATGTCTAATATCAATGTGCTTGGTTCAGAAATGTTGAATGGGGTTCTTTGCAATCTAGAATCCACTCAAATTGTCTATGAATAAATTTATGGTTGAAAGTCCGGTTTTATCCTAGAGGGGGGTGAATAGGATAAATAAAAATTGTTTTTAGTTTACCCCTAATTACAATTCCAACTTTAAATGTAGAAATAATTCTTGGAATTTAATGCACTCGAGCCTATATCCACTTTCAAAGCTCACTACCGAGCTACTAAATTTTATTAAGATTGATTTGCATTACAATCAAGGTTAAAATTTTAAAACCTACTACTTACAAAAACAAGTTTTACTCCCAGTGTCTCCAGCGCAAACGGTCTATACTACCAGTGTCTCTAACGATAGTACTATGGTCTACACCCAGTGTCTCCAGCGGGTGCTAAGGTCTCAAAGAAAATATTTAAATCAATACAAATTACCTCATAAGGCTTGTGTATTGTTTATTGCACATGACGGTGGTTGCTCAGCTCTTTTGTTGAGCTAAGGTGCTAATGGGTTCCACCAAGCTTCCAAGAGTGCCTCCATCTTCTTAGAGCTTTTCACAAGGGTTTACTTGAGAGTAAACCCTTCACCTTGCTTCCCTCTTCTTGTTCTCCCAATGTTGAGTGTAAGGAAACACTTAGATGGCTCCTTGATCTTCAATGAATGCTCATTAATGGAGCTAACTTGCCAGTTAGAGAAGTAGAATGTCTTGCTCTCTCCTTAAGATTTTTATTATTTTCTTCTTGGAGTATTCTTGTGTGTGTTCTTGTGTGTTTAAGAGCTCATTAGAACTTCTTTCATACTTATAGGGGACGAGTACAGTCATGCACCATTGATATGGAATCTACCCCAACGGTCAAAAAATCACAGACGTAGATCTTATATATTTTTTAGATTTCTGCGATTGCGGATTGATTTAGCTATGTTTGATTGATTCGTACGGATCGATCTGGCTATATCAGATAGATCAGCAAGGATCGATCTGGCATCCCCTGATTAATCCGGTGTCTCAGTCTGAGACACCAGAGCTTTACCGGATCATTCCGCTAAGTGCGGATCGATCCGACCCCACCTGGATTGATTCAATTCTCCTGTTTTTCTACCATTGAGCTTTAAACCTACTCCCACACACTAGGGGACTTATGTAGGTGGCATGTGTTGGTCCATATGGTCATGTAAAGGGCTCTTGTTCTTTTTGGCCTATGTCTATCATATTATATACCTTTACAAACCTTTCTTGAACTTAATGAACCTCGAGTCTTCAAGTCTTCGAACCTTAGCAATCTTGGGAATGGATCATCCTCGACTTCAAGTGTTTGGAGCTCGTCTTCCTTCTTGGAAACCAATCACTTGATGATTACAAACATGACTAAGGTATGCAATGTGCTCATGCCATGCCTAATCTAACACTCCATGTATTTTACAAATTATGGAATTGACAATATACATTAACAATGGTGTCTTTAGTTATACCAAAGTCTTTCAACATATGTTTCATCCACAGAAGCTAAGTGCAACCACTACCAACTACTATGTACTCTGCCTTAGCAGTAGAAACATCATTTCTTACAAATTGAGTTAGCTCATCTTGCATGGAGATGATCCAATACAGATCCTCAAGATACTCCATGACTCTTTTGGGTTCAATCTTTGAAGTGAAGCATATGAGGCTAATAATTTTCTCAATTTTCTTCCTTGTTTTCACTCCATCCTTTGTATCACCAATGATGTCGGTAGTTGAGTGTCCCTTAGTGATTCTCCTTTCTTTGAGACGCTCATCAACTTTCTCAAGTTCATCTTTAGATTCATCATTTGATTCTGAAATAGAAGACACCTTAGATTCTTCATTCTCTAATGAACTTTAAGAGGTTGTTTTGCATATGCTTTAGTCTTTTACTTGATCATCAATAGTCACATCGATAAACTCTTCAATGCAGTGAGTCCTCTTGTTGAGGACTCAATATGCTTTACTCCTAGTAGAGTATCCCAAAAAGATTGTCTCATCACTATTGGCATCAAACTTGCCAAAGTTCTTTATATCTCTAAGTATTGAGGATGAACTACCAAATACACTAAAGTATTTGACATTGAGCTTCTTATTGTCCTACAACTCATAGGTAGTCTTTGAGGTGTCAGGTCTTACATACACCTTATTGATGGTGTAGCAAGATATGTCAACCGTTTTAGTCCAAAACATTTTAGCAAGTTGCTTGCTAGCTAACATGATGTTGGCCATTTCTTACAACGTCATGTTCTTTCTTTGAGAAACCCCATTTTGTTGAGGTGTCTTAGGAGCCAATAATTCATGGTTGATGTCATGTTCATCACACCAGATTTGGAATTTATGGTTCTCAAATTCTCCTCCATGGTCACTCTGGATTCTTTTAGTGGTAAATTCATTTTCATTTTATATGCTGTTACAAATAGCAATGATCTCATTAAAAGCATCGGATTTCTCTCTAAAAAATGTAACCCATGTAACTTGAGACAAATCATCCACAATGAAAGGAAATACCTCTTGCCACCAAGACTCTCATCTTAGTGGGTCCTACCAGATCCATGTGCAAAAGCTCAAAGGGTTTAGTGGTGCCAATACGGTTTACCTTTTTATGCACCATCCATGTCTATTTTCTTAATTGACAACCATTATAGATATGTCCTTAAAGGTTGTCCAAATTAGGTAGACCTTTCATTAGTTGTTTCTTGCTAAGTTTAGAAAGGTCTCTATAGTTTACATGTCCTAATCTTTGATGCCAAAGATCAGTGTCACTAGTTTGTTATAAAAGACATGCATTAGTAATGCCGGATTAAATAATTTTGTAATTATCACCAATCAGGATACCTTTTACAAGGAATTTTTCCGTTGTCCTTGTCAAGAATCTCACAATACTCCTTAGCAAACCTAACCACATAGCCCAAATCACAAATTCAGCTTATGCTCAGTAGGTTATGCTTAAGTCCTTCAACATAAAGGACTTCTCTAAGTTTGGAATCCTAGGAGTTTAAATAGTTCTTTTGCCAACAATGTTGGTGGAGTTTCCATCTCTGAAGGTAACACTACCTTTGAGTTTCTCCTCAAAATGACTGAATACAGATCTATCTCTAGTCATATGCCTTGATCATCAACTATCTAGATACCATCTGGAAGAGCTTCCAACTCTAAAAGCTATGTAGATCACAAGACATTTGAGAATTTTCTTTTGGACCCGTATTTTTTTCACCCATATTTGTTTGGATTTTGAATCTCTTTGTCATTAATGTTTCTTTTTATGCTCAAGATTCAAGTTTTGAGTCTTTTATGATACTTTTTTTTTCTTAGTATTCTTTTCTTTTCTTTCTCATTTAAGTCTTGAAGATTTTTAGCTTTTAGATCATTTAGCCTTTTCCTACACTCAAACTTCATGTGTCCCACCAAACCATAGTGGTAACATGTGATTTTAGGACCCTAGGAGATGAGGTAGGTTGCACAACTTTTCTTATGCTTGCCTTATTCCTTCCTTTTGGTTGAAGAGCCTAGTCTTTACCATGAAAACTAGATTGTTTAGAGGATGAGGCTTCTAGAATAGCTTTACCCTTTTCAACATAGCTAGGTTTCTTCCTTACAGATGTTGTCATGGGTCTAGAAGGTTATGCATGATAGATGGATTTCAGCTTCTCCTTTCCTTTAACAAAGGAAATTCTTGCACCTTTTATATAGGTGGGAGTATTAGACGTGGAATCCTCAAATTCACATCCAAGTCTCCTCCTCTCACCAACCTCTTTGCCCATAGTTAGCATCTTCTCAAATTTTTCGTTTCCTTGGGCAAGAAGACTAATTAACTTCTTTGTATGCTCTTTTAAGAATTTAACTTGATTTAACAGTTCAGTTGATCTCTTAGTTAGTTTAGAGCATGTACGAGTCAATATTTTGTTATCTTCCTTTTCTTTGTGAATTATTAACTTTTTTCTCATATAGTTTCATTTCAAGGAACATGATGTTGTCTTTCAGCTCTTAATTTTCTTTTATTAGTAATTCATTTTCCTAAGCTAAATGATTTTTATTTTCAGTAGGTTCTAAACTTCCTAATTTTTTAAGTATTTATTTCTTTTATTTTAGAAATTTAGATATTTTTTTAACTCTACACTTTCAAGGTAAAGTTTGTTGAAAGCTTATTGAAGGTCTTCATCTCCTTCATCACTCTCACTAAAAGAAGCCTTAGGTACTCCCTTAATGAATGCAATAAAGACTTTCAACACTGTGATGACTTATCATCACTACTCATTGATTCTGACTTAGAATCATCATCCTATGAGGCTACCATGGCCTTATTCTTGGCCTTGTTTTGCTCTTTGTTTGCACAATTAGCAGCCATGTGGTCATACCCATTGCATTCGTAGCACTGGGGTCCATCCCTAAGTGTATCCTTCATTCCAAAGTTTTCATTAGGTTTCATAGGGAGAGAGTTTTTCCAAAGTTTTTCATATTTTACGAAAGAACTTTAAAAACTTTTGGGTGACAAAAGAAATTTTCTAATAAATTCATCTTCTTAACTCTCTCCATTGTCTACCTTGAGTGATATACCATTTTCCTTAGGATTTGGTCTGAACTTAAGTTCAAAGTTTGTAGTGACCCTAGGAGTTCCTCAACCTTGATTTTATCCATGCCCTTTCTTTCTTCAATAATAGTGACCTTAGGCTAGAATCGTTTGGGAAAAGACCTAAGCATCTTCCTTACTATTTTAGAGTCTTCAACCTTCTCTCCAAGTACCCACATATAATTCACCGTATCTTGGAGCCTAGTATAGAAGTCGATAAGTTGTTCATCTTCTTCCCTTCTAAGGGTCTCAAATTTGGAAGCAGTCAACATTTAAAGTTTGCAGGACTTCACAATGTTGGTTCCTTCATAGGTTGTCTCAAGGAGAGCCCATGTTTCTCTAGCAAACTCTAGGTTGCAAATCTTACGAAACTCATCATTGATACAATATCATTTAAAGCTTGTAATTTGTGATATAGGCATTTTTCTCTTTTGTCGTCCACCCCTTCTCATCCTTTTTTGTAGTTGACCAACCGGTCATAATGGACATCCATACAAAGAAATCGAGGGATCTAAGGTAAATCCTAATCCTTTCCTTCTAGTATGCATTATTCATTCCATTGAAGAAAGGAGGCCTAAACAGAGGTGGGGCTTCATCTTTTGTGGCCATGAGGACTAGACTAGGTTATCCTAGGATAGTTTTTATGATCTTTTACATGGGATGTTCAGCCCGATGTGAGCAACCCATTCTGATACCAATTGAAATTCCCTAGTTAGTCTATAAACTAATCCTAGATGGGGGTGATTAGGTTTATTACCAATTTTTAAATTAACCCCTACAATTTGATTGCTTTCTAATATTACTTACCCAAAAGTGTCTACTTCAAATAGAGGTGAGGGATGTGATGTAGAAAAGTTGATTTACCTATTGGTTCAAGTTAGCAATCAATTGATTGTGTTAATTCAATTCTAAATAAATTAATTAATAGAATAATTTTGTACTTGATTTTAATGATGAAGCCTAGCAAATAATTAATACAAAATACAACATAATCTACATAACAAGAGAAAAAATATTTATTGTGTTTTGGCATTCTGGGCCTACATCCACTGTTGAAAAGCTCCTCACTAAGCTATGATTTTTATTAATAAAGTTGACAATCTATAATAGAGAAAATCATTAAAACTGATCTCACACTTACAATCCCACAAGAATCCACTTATTGTAAGTTTACGTGTCCAGTGGCTTTAGCGGACACTCACAATAATTCTGGTGGCTCTGGCAGAGGTCGCAATTTATGATAAATTAATAAATTTCAAATACCAAAGATAAATCTCTGGGTCATATGTCTCTTAGTAGATAGATCATACCATAGTCTCAAATCCTTTTTCATTAAATTACCTCTAAATTAGACTAATATTACTATGGTGCTCAATGATTTATTCTTCTTGATGAATAAATGTGAGAAATAAATTCTCAGTCAGATGCCTTTAAAACAAGGCAAAGATTACTATTGAATTCAGATATTTTTTTAAATAAATTCAATACTAGATATTTCCTCGATGTGGCTTTTTCTCATAGAGATTTTTCAGGGGATTTCTAGGTCGGTAAATTCCTAATCCACACATTTTGTTGATGTACCAAAGAATGGTGTAGGCATGTGGTGAAGAAATCTCTTTCTTAATGGTCTACCAGTAGTACACGTATAGAGTTCTCTCTCCAACTCTGGAGAGTGGCTCTTTTTTGCACAGACTGCTCTTCAATAATGATAATATATTTTCTTAATCGTTGTTAACCCTAATTAGGGTTTGGGTATTTATAGAGGATGGAGTCATCTCACCCCAATGGTCTAAAAGTCCCTTTTTCGGATTTTTGGCGATTTTATTTTTTTTTCCATTTTTGCCGCATCAGATCGGTTTAACAAAGATCAGCTCAGGTACATTGGATCGGTTTGAGAACTCTCAGATTGGTCTAGTGTTCCCATCGGATTAGACTAAGCATTCTATGCCTATGTCGAGAAGTACTCCCGAGGTTCCTCGGATCGGTCTGGTTAAGTGTTGGATTGGTCCACTTAACCTAGATTAGCCCGATTAACCTGGATCCATCTAATTCCCCTATTTTTTTTTCTTTTATGAGTTTACTTATTTTTTTACATTTCTTTTTCAACCAGGGTCTGAGTGTTTCTTCTCTAGGCTTTGGTGAGGTCCAATCTAACCAACGTAGGTATGGCTTGGTCTCTAGAGCTTAGTTACCACCTTTACCAATTATTTATCTGTAAAGTTCATGTAGCAAATTTAGAAGCTCTTCCAGTTGAACCTTGATCACCAGCCTCAGTCTTATGTGGTCTTCTGGTCTTCAAAGTCTTCAATCTTGAACAGATACCAGACTCAACCGTATAGACTCTATCATGACTCTTAATGTAATACAATGCACACATGTCATGACCTAGTCTATTACATTATGTATTTTGTCATGGAATGGAATTGAAAACCATAAAGGTATATTACATTAATACTGCTAACAGCGAATCAACAATAATACCATAGGGTTGAGCCATTGTATCCTGGAGACATGTTTATTGACTCATCAATCTGTCTTTTTTAAGGAGGACAACAGTAGAGGGAAGATATTGCCTTAATGAAAGCGTGATCTATCACTTGGAGATTGTCATCTCTCTCATGTATCTCAATGTTTTCTTGATTTTATTTGACAATTAGTTCACTTTCACGAATACAACAACAACAACAACAACAATAAATTCTAAACCTAACATGACTAACTTAAAAAACTCAAATATCCCCAGTAATAGAAATTTTCTCCACAGAATTGAACCTTGTACATAAATTAACCATACCAAAAATGAAAAAAAAAAAAAAAAAAAAAAAACTAGGTATACCATGTCCTATATGTTCCAGCTGATCATCAGGCACTCACCCTCACATTCATATAGAAAGGCATACATACCTATACATCAAAATGATATGTATACACTACTTGGATAAATGCCATGTGACACTCATTATCATTAGATGTAATGTTTATATATTATATTTTGCTATGTCAATCTTAATACCATTTTTGCAGAACTGAAGAAAAGCATAGAACTACAAACAGGTTACTTCACTTTAAGACAGATTAAAGATGCAACTGGGAACTTTGACCCTTCAAATAAGATAGGTGAAGGTGGTTTTGGGCCGGTTTACAAGGTAATACTGGATTTGGTTCTTTTTTTTTCATCCTTATTTGTCAACTATAGCCATTATTATGCATCCTAGTTTGTGGATTGAGCCTAAAACTCAACTTGGCAGCACAATTTGTCACAACCTTGAGTTTGTCAGTTTAATTGATGCCTTGAAGGAAAGAAAATGAAATCATAAAGAAATTTCTTTCTCTTCCTCAAGTTTTTTAACATATTGTTGTTGTGACATACTAATTCCAAAATTTACCTCTATGCATTATCTTAGGGTTTACTTTCAGATGGTTTGGTAATAGCAGTCAAGCAGCTATCCTCCAAGTCAAAGCAAGGGAACCGTGAATTTGTAAATGAGATAGGCATAATATCTGCCTTACAACACCCAAATCTCGTGAGGCTTTTTGGATGTTGTATTGAAGGAAACCAGTTACTACTAATATACGAATATATGGAAAATAATAGCCTTGCCCGTGCATTATTTGGTAAACACCTTAACACCATCTCTTCTAATATATCTAGTCTTCAGAATTAAATACACCATGTGACAATCATTTACTATTTTTGTTGAGTCCGAAACATAAATGATGAAGATTTGGTGATTTATACTTAGGTCGTGAAGAATACCGTCTGAACTTAAACTGGACAACGAGGCATAAAATTTGCTTGGGAATAGCACAGGGTTTAGCTTATCTTCATGAAGAATCAAGGCTGAAAATTGTTCACAGAGACATTAAAGCGACCAATGTTCTGCTTGATAAGGATC
>JAOXJP010229748.1:0-10896 GCA_025762735.1 Platanus orientalis | reverse complement strand
AAGAATAATTTATTTAAAAGAAATTTTAAATATTTTATAAAGATCCTATTCACTCCCCTCTAGGATCCATTTCGGGAATTTCAAAAATTACCATTTTACCCTTTCCACTTCAAAGAATTCACTCATCGACCCTTAAAGGATCTCTAGAACCTCTCCCATTGTCAGAATGGTGCAATTTTAACACTATGCACCCCTGTCTCTCCTAACTTCAAGAAACTCATCATAGAGTCAACCCTCATCAAGGTCAGCAACAGTTAACCTCACAATTTAAGTCAGCCAAGACCTAAGAGTGACCATCGGAAGGGCTTTCAGAGGTTCATCCGACCTCTGAATTCTGAAAAATCAATGACCATAACTCGTCTCTAATCTTAGCTTCAAATCTTCAAGAATAAGAAAAGCACTTCGGCATCTCAAACCTGGGCGAAATCATAAATCTTCCCCAAAAGATCAAAAAGCGGCACTAATCTCGTTTCACTAATATGGAGCCAGCATGTTCCCCGGTTGTCAGAATCATGATTAGTCAGTACCCATCTCTTCGAAATTGCGAAACCTTTAAAAACAGTCTAAGAGACACGAACTTTCGTGAAACTTATCAGAACAGATTTTCTCATTTACTCTACAAAGGAGTAGCAATTTCGTACCATGGATTGGTTAGTCGACCGGCTCCTGGAGGCTCACCCAAACTCAAAAAATCAGTTTGTCAGTGGCCACATCCTCATGATTCCAATACCCTTAATGTATCAAATTTTCACTGGATTACGAGACCCCCCATGTCCCACACCGTCACTTCCCGTTCAAACGGGATAAGCTGTTTCATCCATATTCAACACACGGAATGCTCCCAAAGATTCCCCCGAACTCATAATGGGGCAGGGTCAGTTTCGTTTGTTTAGTCTCTGCCTTATCTCCAAAAGACCATTTCATAAGGTGGTACAATGGAAAAATTCTAGCAGTTCATTTCTCCCAACTTTCAAGCAACTATAGAAACCCGATCTCGATGAATGACCCCCTTTTGTGATTCCCCCGGTGACTACCCGAGAACCCGATGATCAGTCTGTCAGTTTCTGTAGTCCCAATATTCCTCAAGCATCAAAACTACCAAGCAAGGCTCAAAGCGGAGACCCACATAAAATACAGAAGCAGTCCCCGTCAAGAAATCCCCGTATGACAAAATGGGTATTTTTAGTGCAATTTTCAACTCAAGTGTCGTAATTCAACATGGTCAGAAGCTGTGGTTCACCTAAATTAAGGGTCATCTTTTATCAGACAATTTCTAAGATCAATTTTACCTCCTTGCCCTTCCAAAAGGTCCCACAAGCGTTCTCAGAATGGAAAAACCATGGTTTTATCCCTTACCCTTATCGTAATTTGGTTCTAGCTGGCCCGTTGTGACCGGATTATCCGGGACTTCAAAACCAGACACTGAGTTCACCCAATTTTGAGCTCAAGAGCCACAAGGGTCACACAGTGAAGGTATAAGAAATCACAAATAATCATTGCACATTAGTGGGCTAAAGCCTTAAGGCATGTAAGCTCATTAGTGGAATTATACTATTCACACCTTAAAGCTAAATTACCTACCATTGGATAAGCATCTCCCCTAGTGCACCCTAGCCCCTCACCCTCAGATCTAGGAGTTGAATTTCACATCCCTAAGGTCCCACTCATGACCCTTCAAATAGTACCTTGATGCCCCACCCTTGATTGTTGCAACTAACCTACACCTACTAAATAGCATCTCACTTACCTTTCATTGTACACCCAACCAATGCATGTAAACTAACCCTCTCTCATCCTCACCTTACATGTAGCTAGCCTAAGTTGATCCTAACTATCCACATACCCAAAACACTTAGACACTTGCCTAACCCTTTAGCACAAGTGTCACTCATGCATCTCATGCTAAATGAGAGCCCTCCACCTCACTTTTGCTAAGCTCATCTCCACCCTCCACCTAGCAACCCTTGGGATTAATCCCAACCATCCATGAAGCATAATTGGGGTTATAAATAGCCCCAATTTCGTGATACCTAGGGTTGGCTCCCAAAAACCTTAATTGGAAGAAGGAAAGAGAAAGAATAAAGTTATTTCGCAAAAGCTCACATCAACCCTAGGCAAGTTAAGCCTAAACCCTAGTTCAATTCATCCCCCCTTGTCTTCCACATCTCAATTAACTGTTGTTATGCTGTCAATTTTATGTTTAGATCATGTTCTAGTTCAGGTTACACAGTAGAGGCTCAATAGCCTATACTTGCTTATATTTTTTTACCAATTTTAATGTGGAATTTTGTATGATTTTCATAGAGGGATGCTTGAGCCCAAATTTTAATATGTTAGACTAGATATATGTAGGGTGTTGTATATTTAATTTCATGAATTTTATAGCTGTGGAAGGCCTTGAGATGGCCCCCGCAAACAGACCCCTAAAAACGAGTCCTTTAAGACCTAGTTTTAATGAATATTTGTCGATTTTATTGTGAATTTTGTGTGCATGATCTTGAGCTCAATTTTTATATGATGTTTCTCTACATAACCTCTGCTAGCATACTTAATTTTAGAATTTTTATAAAACTCTAACAACCCCAAAATCTAGAAATCCAGCTGCTGGATTTTCTCCCCGCAATTAACGCCTATTCTTTTATTCATAAAAAATAGGTGTTGTGAAAAACAGGCATCAGGGATAAAAATAGGCGTTGAGATTTGGGACCCACACCAGGGAGCCCTGATTATCCCTAACCTTGTTCTAAGGCATTTCTTGACATCTGAGAGTCATCCCTGTGCATTAGCACCTCTGTGGGCCCTTATTTTTTGCCCAACGCCTGTTTTGTAATAACAGGAGTTGGACAGGAATTCAGGCGTGGGGATGTTTTTCAGGCCTCAGGCTTGGATCTTAAAAATCACAGTTTTCAAAAATTAGTTAGATATGAATCTGCCCTGGGGCTAGTCCTAAAACCTAGGAGAAACTCCCCCCTTTAGGCCCCACTTGAGTAGCCCAAAAATCTAAGATAGCTACTGATTTTATACTCAACGCCCGTTTTTCCCTTGAATTAAAATTCAAGTGTTGAACAAATAGGCCTCAGACCAAAAAACAGGCGTTAGGCCTATAACAACTGACTAAGTGGTCTACTTTGGAAGATCATATCTCCACGTGGCCTATATCTAGGACCCCTAGAGTTGCACAATGTAACCCTAGAAGACTTCCTTTTTCCTAAACTCTGGGACCCACAATGTTGGGACCCATCCAAACACCCCTAACAGTGACATAAAAGTGCTCATCTAATCAGATTTCTCAACGCCTGTTTTTAGTTTGAATTAAAAAACAAGTGTTTGATAAAACAAGCCTTGAGACTAAAAACAAGTGTTAGGCCTGTAACAAAGAAAAATAAATCTGCTTTCTTTTTCTCCACCTTTCTCTATGGTTATATATTAACCCTAAAAGGGCAAGCAGCAAGCCACTTAGAGGGGCTCATCAACCCTCTAAAGACCCAAGCCATGAAGGGTCTCCTGCACCTAGGATAAGACAAATTTAAAGACAGTTTTTGGATTGCTCATAAGCCAACACCTGTTTTTCACCTAAATTAAAATTCAGGCTTTGGAAAAACAGGCGTTGAGGGCAAAAATAGGCGTCAGGCCTAAGAAAAGTCCAGTCAGCCCTCTATTCAAATTAAATCAACTTAAATACCCTAATTCACACTTAACAAAGTATAGAAGTGAGCATAAACTCAAAACTCGTGTGAATGGGAGAAGTAGCCCTATAAAGGCGGGTATTTGGGGTGCCTAACACCTTCCCCAAGTGCAACCAAACAACTTACTCTAAATCTCAGGAACTCAGACTAGTACTAGGAGTTAAACCCCTCGACCTTCGGGTCTAGACTTCTCCTCTTCACTCGAAGAGGAGAACCGATGTCTAATTCCATCAGTTAACCTCGAGTTGGTGGCGACTCCAAGAATAAAGCCTAACCCTAAAAAGGTTAGTGACCTTTCACGCACCAACATCACGCACTGAAGAAGTGGACCCGGAGACCACGGGCAGGCGTGGGGGAATCCAAACTCCCCTTATGCCGCGAACTACCGATGTCCACACATTCAGAAAGCTTAACATAATCCAATTTGTAATTTTTATCAAAGAAGCCTTTACAAAACATTCAATCTTATACAAAAATATAGATTAAATATAAATCTAATAGTCTAAAGAATAAAAAAAATAGAGCATAGTATTACAAAATATGTTTTTCCTTTCAAAACAAGAATTCTAACAAGCTAAATAGATCAAAAACAGGAATAAAACATACATAGTTACTTTAAAACAAGAATCAGATCATTCTAAGAAACAAGAGAGTTCAAAGACAAAGCATGGTATTCATGATTAATTACAAAACATGATTTCTCTTTGCAAAACAATCATTCTAAAATCCTAAGGCAATAAAAATGAAGTTTACTAGATATAGTTACTTAAAAAACATGAATAAAGTCATTCTACGAACCTAAGGATATTAAAATCAAGGAATGGTATCTATGTTTGCTTACAAAATATATTTCATTTACAAAACAATCCTTATAAGAACCTAAGAGAATTGAAAATGAAGCATAATATTTATGATTACTTACAAAACATAGTTCAAATCATTCTAAGAAATTAGAAAGATTAAAAACGATACAAAATATCTATAATCACTTAACAAAACATCATTCCAAACATTTTAAGAACATAAAGAACTCAAAAATGATGCATGATATTCATAATTACTTACATAAATTTTCTAATGAAAAAGCCTTCCAAAAATTAGGCTAAAAACCTAGCTTTCTTCCAAAACATAAATCTTCCAAAGTTTTAACTAGAAGAGTAATGTAGAACATGTAAAACAATTTCAAAAACATGGATTTAAACAAAATCTACTAACCTAAGGATTTAAAATGAAGTATGATATTCATGATTACTCACTTTCTGATTCGAAATCAAAAATCGTTTCTAAGATTTACATTCTTCCTTAAGAAATCCTTAAAATCCTTCAAACCTTAGTTTTTCGTCTTCTTTCTCTCTTCCTTGGTGTTTGTGTATGGAATTTGGTCATGTTCTATTTGGTTAGAAAAACTGAAGTTTCCAATTTAAAAAAATGGTGTTCGTGTGATTCGAGCGCTCAAACTAGGAATTTCTTGCGCTCGAACTTCCATTTTCGAGCGCCAGAACCTTCTATACCTTTCCCAGCTCAAACACCTTATACAAAAACCTTTATAACTTCTTCTAGAAAACTCTAAATTACACATCGTTTATTGCGTTGGAAAGTAGACTCATATATCTTTCCAATGATATATAATTTAAAGTCTAGTTTTTATAGAGTTAATACAAGTATTTCTATAAAACTACCCCAAACATGCTGACTCAAACCATACCAGTCAACACAACCACCTTCTAGAAAAATTGTCATAATTTCTTATAAGAAAATTCAATTCACACACTATTTGTTGTGTTGGATAGTAGATTCTTAGAGATTTCTAATGGTATATAATTTGTACGTCGATGGATATAGGTTTTCATCTAAATTTTTCCCTAAATTGTTGTTTATGATAGTTTCAAAATTTCATTGAGGTCATGACTTGTTTTTGCCTTATTTTCTCTTGAATGCTTAATCAAAATTTCTCACTCACTTATGTGTGTCAAAATATTACTAATATGATTAAAGTACCAAATTAATTATACTCAAAGCATATAATCCTCAATTACATGCCTATGATCTTACTAAGTGTATGCAAATAGATGTGGGGTGTTAAAGTTTCCCTCATACATTCCATAGAATTTCACAATTATTGGCTTTCTTGAGCTGTGTATACATTGCAAGAACCCTAATTTCTTCACTTTGCTAAACCATTAAAAACCACCCGACTATATCATACATTGGACATGTTGCGGTTGTGGGGACTTTTAGAGCTGATTTGCATAATTTTCAAGAAGAGTGATAAGTGAACATTGAGAAAGTGATAAGTAAATATCAAAAGAGTGACGATGAATACCAATAAGTGACAAATGATACTTGATAAATGATAAATAAAATAAAGTAAGTGATAAGTAAAGAATGAAGCATGACATGTAAGTATCGACAAATGAAAAGAAAGAAAATGTAAAAGGTAAGTGACTTGGGATGTGTGATCAATGAGCTAAAGAAAAGAACAACTATTGAATGGTAACTAATAATTGGACAAGACAAGTTGGAAATGCAAGTGGGAATGAAAAAGTAAAGGATTTTGAATAATGAAAGACAAGTGATGATGTACATGATTGGATACGAAAAGAGCTAATGCATGTGATAAAACATATAAAAAAATGACATTTTTCTTATCTGATATAGAAGTTGAATATTATATATTTTATCATGAAACTAAATTGATGCATTGCTAACCATATAAGAAGTTGTACATGTTTACCATGAGATGAACCATGTATGCATACCCATTGTTTGCCTGCTTAGCATTACTCATCATCATACTAGAGAACCCGGCTTGGGATTTGAAGGGGTATTGTCCATCTTCTCTCACTCCTCAACCAACTACCTTTCTTAGGATTCCTATTTCCTAGCTATATCCTCTTATAGCTCATCCCTCTGCCTCTCGAGAGCAACCCTATACAATTCAGCCCTCTCAAGATAAGAATCCAAACTGGCATTTAGTTGGATGTTTGCCCTATGACCTTCCTCCAATGCCTCCCTGAGAGTAAAATTCTCCTTCTTTAACTGAGTAATCTCCAAGCTATAGGCATATGGATATGGTAAAAAAAGGGATAGTTGTGTTTTGATCCTATGGCTAGATGTTTATACATGTCCAGAGATGTTCGTTTCTTGGAGACTTCTCCTTTAATTCTAGGACATCTTTGAGACCTTGGCAACTATTTCCACCGTGGTTCTAGTCTTGGCTCCTTAGGTTGAAGATACTTTAGTTACGACAATTGTGCCTCAGTTACATCTTCAAAGTTTCCCCCATCCACTTCACCTGAGCAATCAAAGCCTGTTATAGATCCTTCTACAGTCTGCCGTTCAGCTTGCATAAGGTATCCAATAGGCATCCCATTAACCGAGTAATCTCCAAGCTATAGGCGCATACCCATCGCACCAAGGTAAATGCAACGTTTGCAGTCTAAAAAAAGAAGAGAAAAAAAAAAGTATGTCAAGATTTCAAAAACATATTAAATAGGTCAAAGTGGGTCACAAAAAGGGAAATCACCCTAATACTGAGATCTAGTGTGTGACTAATGGCTTCCTCATTGGTCTTCCCCTCCAGCAACTCCTAGTCATGAGGAAGAGTGAGACCTTCAGCCACCACCATGGCGGTCTCCTCATTTTCTAGTACCGTATTGGTTATAGTAATTGGATGGTCAACATATTAGTAGTAGGGTCACTAGACATTAGGTATGAACCCTTTAAAGTGACTTGAGTACCAGGACGAGGATTGAGAATGAGAAGAAGACATTGTCTAAAGATCGAAGGAGACCAGAGAAGCAATTCGTACTTGCTACTAGGTGATGTTGATGCCCCAAAATGCATTGTGATATATATACCTCTAGGACAACAAAATCCAAGAGATGTCTCATATACGATGATTCGTATCCTAAGCCAACTAAAAAAACACACTTAGTACTCGAGAACCTGAACCGGCTCTCCTTTTCTTCTATGCACATAAAATCCATGCACAATGCGTGTGCAGGGACTTGGGAGTGCTTGCATCAGCATCGAAAAGTGATAAGCACGTGCCCTAAAAAGTGTAAATCACTTTTCGGTGCCGATACAAGCAATGCCAAGCAGGGGTGGGCATGGGTTGGGCTCAAGTTGGGCCATGGTAGGCCTAGGCCCATCCCTATAATTATAGTTCAGGCTCGGGCCCGTAAATTTTTAATAAACTTAAGCCCAGACCCAGCCCTAATTAATTGATCAGGCCTCAAGCTGGGCTTCGGGCACACCCATGAATTTCAAAAAATTGTAATGTTGAGATATAGGTTTGAACTCTAAACCTATCATGTAATAACTAATGCTTTAACTAATAGCCTGTTTGTAATGAATTCATTCAAATTTATACCGATTTGTTAACTACAATTAGTAATGAATCATCCTAGGTTTTTCTATAAAATGAAATGACCGAGATTATCAAGCACAAATTGGTGTAAGACTGAATGAGTTCATTACAAACCATCCCATTGTGGCTACAAAAACCTTGGAAAACTCAAATGAAATTATTACATTATAGGTGGCTGCCAAACACAACCTAATTAAACTACAAAATTTTATTAGTTTTAAAAAACATAGAAAACTATATATTTAAATTCTAATGATTGTTTATTTTAAAAAATACTAGCGAGTGAACCCGTGCAAGCCCGGGCTTTACATAAAATAAAATATAAAAATAAATAATAGGCAATTGTTAAAAAAGGCGATGAAAAAACTAATTAAACAACTGTATAAATTTTTATTCAATTACTGTCTATTAAAAATGAGAGATATTAGAGAAAGACGGTTTGCTAAGAGAAATTTAGAAAGAGATTACTATGTTTGAATTATAGAGATTATAAGATTTTTTGTCCAAGCAGAAAGAATTAGAAAATGAAATCAAGAAAGAAAGAAAAGTGTACACATGTTGGTTTTCGCCAATAATTAAGTCTTTAATTTTTATTTTTTTATTTTTTCTATGGTTCAATGGAATAATGTAGTCTGAGTAGGGATGGAGAGGAGACGGGGACAACATTCTGTGGAAAAAAAAGATGGTGTATACATATAGAGTAATTTAAATTGAATTTAAAAAAAGAAATAGAGTAAATGACGTGACTATCCTTGAAATACCTAATATTGTTTCAATTAGGAAATGTTACATAAGAGATGTGTCTTTAAATAAAGAATAGAACGAAAATTTAGGAGATATTGAGAGTTTTAAGAAGTTACGTTGGAAATGTTGAACTGGGATTTCAAAATTTCTAAATAAACAAACTTCTTTACAAAACAACTTGAAATAAGGAGCAAAATGGGGCCCACGTGGCCTTTTAAAATGAAAGGAAGAAAGGAATACCAAACGTGGAGGGGCTACCCCCTTTGCTTTAGTGTAATAGAAAGATTGATTTCACTAGGACTTAAATCTAATACTTCTTGGAAAAAAAAATTTTATCAACTAAGCTATGTACAACAACAACAACAACAAATAGCCTTATCCCAACTATTTGGGGTCGTCTACACGAATCATGTTCCGCCATTCCGCTCTATTTAGGGCCTTATCTGTTGTTATCAACTAAGCTATGTAATATTGATAATTTTTAAATACTTAATATATTATATATTATCCATATATATTATATATGTAAAAGTTCAGGCCTCAGGCTGGGCCCGAGCCGGGGGGAGGTAAACCTAAGTCGAGCTCTAAATAAAAGTTTGGGCCTCGGACCGGGCTCGAGCCCTTATCGGGCTTAGCTTGGGTCGAGCTTTTCGGGCCAATTTTAGGGTCGGGCTAGGGCTGCCCGACCCGGCCTATGCCCACCCCTAGATGTCTGTAATTTGTCTACCTTTGATAAATGTTCCTTGATTTGGGGATACTATCTCATTTAAGACAATTTTAAGCCTATTAGCTAATGTTTTAATTATTATTTTGTATAATACGTTACATAAGCTTATGGGTCTATATTGTGTTAATTTTCTGGGTTGCTTATTTTTTGAATGAGAGTTATGAAAGTTTTGTTTATCTCTTTGATGTCTCTATCTTGATAGAAGAATTCTAGTGTTGCTTAGATGAAAGGTTGTTTTCCTAATTTCTTCTCTTGAGAAAGGTTGATCTAGTAGGTTCTTGACGTGTTCGATAGTGTGTAGTCTGAGTCTTCCAAAAAATCTTCCACGGTTTCTTCGTTTGGTGAACTTAAGCTAAATAATTTGTTGTAATAGTTGTTAATGATTGAGGTGATGTCATTATGTTCTTTCACCCATTCCCCATTCTGGTTTTGTATAGCTGTGATTTTATTGTGTTGTGTTCTTGTAATTGTAGATAAGTGGAAATTTTTTGAATTTTTGTCCCCTTATTTTAACCAATTAATTCTAGATTTTTGTGCCCAAACATTTTCTTCTTTCTTTTCTAATTATTCTATTAATTTTTTGGTTTACCCTATTTCACTAATTATTTTTTCATTAAAGTTAAATTTATATAGCGTTTCTAATTTTCTTTTGTTTTCTAGTAGTTTTTTGAAATTTTCAAAGGTTTGTTTGTTCCACTTTTTTAGGTTTTGGGTTAATTTGTGTATACTATTTTTGACCCTATTCATTTTTGTTCCTGTATATGTAGAAACCTAAAGTGTGTGCAAATGAATAAATGACTTGACATTCGCCACACTTAGACCTGGCGAATAGATAATCACCATATCATTCGCTTGCCTTTGCCACCACAAAAATCAGAAATTGAAATTCGATGTTATCTTCTTTCAGGGTGGTTATTTTGGATAGTCACGACTCCAATGAGTTCCCTAATCACCCAAGAGACTCAGGAAGGTGTATTCTCGCATAGAAGAATCACCTATATCTTTGGGATAAGGATTGAATAATCTCACTCCAACAAAGAAGCCATGAATGAGATAGAGTTCTTTAATGAGGACTCTTCTCAAACTCATTTTTGCTGCTATAAATACCCCAAAGCTACACTAGAAAGCAAGTTTTTGGAAGTTCTAAAAAGTCTTAGGAAGTTTGGAAGATCCATCGTGAGCACAAAATCCTCAAGCAAACCTCACTCTCATAATCTAGGCAAGCTACACTCCATCCCTTTGAAAAGTCCATAAGTTCACCTCTTTTTCAAAAAGGAAAAACAAGTCCATTATACATCTGCGATTTCTCCAAAGAAGACACTACAGGAAGCTTAATGACGAATCAGGCTACGGCTATGTAAATTTGT
>JAOXJP010229747.1:0-10896 GCA_025762735.1 Platanus orientalis | reverse complement strand
GACTCGGGTCATGTGATAGCATAAGAACAACATAACAACATTTAGGAATCAAGACTCTAAACACCCTTGGCTTAGGAAGAACAAACCTAGACTCTAAGAGGTTAGGCATTCCCAAAGAGATCTTCCCAGATGCTCCAGTCGTAAATGAACTAGTCAAAGCACCTTATTATAGCCCAAAATGCACTATTTCAGGACAAACCCTAATCTCTCATAAAAGCATCAACAGGACTTTGAGGGTCCATATTTTAGAACCCCATTAGTGCCACCAATAAGTTTTCCACCTCCTGTAAGCCTTTCTCTCGCAAAGCATCATAGATGAAAAATTAGCATTTTTCCTTTTTGCCTTCAAAAGCTTAATACCCACTATCTGCCATCCAGATCACTGAATTTCTCCTTCCTACGTAAGCCTTCTTGCCATGAAGCATCGCAGACAAAGAATTCTCATTTTCACCTTTTTCGACCTGTGGGTGAAAATTTACCATTTTACCCTTTTAACCTCAAAGAATCTACCCCTAAACCCTCAAAGGATCCTCGGAGCCTCTCCCATGGTCCGAGTGGTGTAATTTCAGATCCTATGCATCCTTGAGTCTCCCTGCTCTAGGGAACTCATCACAGATTAGATACTGCTCGAGAACGACAATAGTAATTTTTCAATTTATGATAACCCTGACTAAGAAATGACCCTTGTAAAAGCTCTCATAGATTCATTCAACCTCCAAATCCAAAAAGTTTAGTCGTTGTATCTCGTCCTCGGCCTTAGCTTCAAATCTCTAGGTCTGAGAGGAGAATTTCAAAATCTCAAACCTCCATGAAACCTCAAATCTTCCCTAAAAGGTCAAAAGGCTGTTTTGTTGCTTTTGCTCTTATGGAGCCAGAATATTCTCCAGACCTCTAAATCAAGATTAGTTGGTGTCCACTTTTTTAGAATCGTGAGGCCTTCAAAAAGTTGTCTAAGGAGTAGGAACTTTCAAAAAACTTGTTTGCCAAGATTCCCTCAAATACTCTAAAAAGTGCCACAAATCAGGTCTAAAAATCAGGCGCTCGACCGACTCCTGGGAGTTCATCTGAAATAAGAAATTTAGTTAGTCAGTGGCCACACCATTGTAAATTCAGAGCCTCAAGCAATCATTTTTGCCCAAACCCAGAAAAAGCACATTTTGTTTGTATTTAACATGTAAAATGCCCTTAAAAGTTTTCCCAGACTCGAAATGTAGCAAGGTCAGGGCCATTTTCTTAGTTTCACCCCTATCCTTAATAAAGCATTTCATAAACTCCTAGTTTAAAGAATGTTCGGCCATTCAATTCCACTAAGCTTCAGGCAGCTACAAAAACCCAATCTCTTCAAACGACCCTGCTTCAAAAAACTCTTGGCAACTACCTAAGAACCCGACAACTAATCTATTAGCTCCTATAGTTCAAGGACTCCTCAAGCTTCGAATCCCCAGATATGGCTTATGACAACATTTTACAGAAGCAGTAGTAGCATTCCCTGTCCAATATTGCCCAAATGCATAAAAAATGGTTTTTAACCCAGTTTTCTACTTAGATACCGTAATCCCGTGTAGTCAAAGGCTATGGATCACCTAGACCTGGGGTCATCTATCCCTGGGTGATTCTCGAATTAATTTTACCACTTGCCCTTTTAAAATGCATCTGAGAACTTTTTAGGTTAAAAACCCTAATTTCACCCCTTGCCCTTTTCGTAATTTGGTTCTGACTAGACAAGTGAGATCGAAGCATCTGCAACCTTTGAGATTGACATTGATTAGTCCAACATTCGAGCTCAAAAGCTCATGAGGAGTGACAGCATAGAGAGGGTTCAAAAAATCAAAAAGCATCATTAGTTATTAAATGACCTAAAGCTAAAGATATTTAGCATTAAATGCATTCACACCTTAAGGCCATTTTTGGCAACCCTTGGATTAGCATCTTCCCATTTGATTCCTCACCCCCTCCCTTGGATTTCAAACCCCAAAGAGCCCATCACACCCCTCATTTGGCACCTCATGCCATCCCCTTAAAGATTGCAACCAATGGGATTTTCCCAAAAGGTATCCCCTATGTCTCCCATTCACCTCATCCATACATGCTCAATAGCACACCCCTAATCCCACCCTTCATTTAAATAACACAAATTGAATCTACCCCTCCATCTAGCCACCTCACCTATCCATGCCCCTTAGCACAAAACCATCCCAACCCTCCACCTCATTTAGGATAAATTGCATCCTAGCCCTCTACCTAACAAACCCTAAGTTCAATCCTAGCCATCCACCACACCAATTTGGGGCTATAAATATCCCCAAATTTGTGCCACCCCTGATTGGCAAACATAATCCCTAAAATCTCTAAGGCAAGAAGAAAAAGAAAAAAAAAGGGAGGAATTGATAAACCTTAGGCCACTTGTACCCAAGGTAAGCCTAAACTTTGGTCTAACTGCTCCCCCTTATAATCATATGTTAATTTCACATGATGTTATGCTGTCTAATTCAAGTTAGAGCACTACTCCAATTTAGGTTACACAGTAGAGGCTTAACAGCCTCTACTTGCTTCCATTTTGAACCAGTTTTGATGTTAATTTTCTTGTGAATTTTGTAGAGGGCTGCTTGAGTCCAAATTTGACTATGTTAAAATAGATATACATGCTAGATGCTAGATTTAATTTTGTAATTTTAGGAGCTCTGGAAGGCCTCGAGATGGCCCTCCAAACATACCCCAAAAACTGGGTCTTTTGAGACATACTTTAGTGAATATTTTGTGATTTTAGTTTGAATTTTCTATGCATGAGCTGAAGCTTAAATTTTTTATGATGTTCATATATATGTTTCCTACTAGCAATTTAATTTTGCAATTTTTTTCAAAACCCTAAGGGTTCCAAAATCGAGAAATCCATCTACTAGATTTTCTCTCAATAACTAATGCCTAATTTTTAAAAATCAGGCTTTGAACAAATAGGTGTCAGGAGAAAAATCAGGAATTGAGATCTGGGACCCACCCCAGGGAGCCCTGATTCTTCTCTAGGCTTGTCCTATGGCTCTTGCAACCTCTGAAATTCAATCATGTGCATGTGCACCTCTGTGGGCCCTCATTTTTGTCCCAATGCTTGAATTTAATTTCCGGTGTTGGATGGAAATTCAGGCATTAGAGTGAATTTTAGGCGTTAAGCCTAGGTTAAAAACCATGTTTTTCAAAATTTAATTAATTGTGTGTGTGCCCTAGGTGTAGAACAAGGACCCAAGAGAAACCTTACCCCTTTGGGCTCCACTTTTGTGGCCCAAAAACCTAAATTGGTTTTTGGTTTTAGTACCCAATGCTTGAATTTCCCTTGAATTAAATTCAGGCGTTGAACATTTAGGCATTAGACCAAAAAACAAGTGTTAGGCCTGTAACAGATAACCAAATGGCCTACTTTGGGAGATCATATCTCCACGTGGCCTGAAGCCAAGACCCCTAAGGTTGCACAATGCAACTCTATGAAACTTCCCGTAACCCAAGCCATGGATCCCATAGCACTGAGACCCACCAAACCATTCCAAAAGATTGCATAAAGATGTTGATTTGATCAGCTCCCCCAATGCCTGAATTTCACCCTGAATTAAATTTTAAGCATTGAGATGAAAATAGGCGTTAAGCTTGTAAGACAAAAAAAATCTTCTTTCCCCTTCTCTTCTTTCTATTAAGGTTAACACCTAACCCTAAAGAACTAACCAGTGGACCATTTAGAGGGGCCTACCATCCCTCTAAAGACCTAACCCATGAGGGGTCTTCTACAATTAGAATAGGATAACACTAAGGATAGTTTTGGACTTTTCAGAAACCAACCCCTGATTTTCATCCTGAATTAAATTTAGGCATTTGAAAATCAAGTGTTTGGGGTAAAATCAAGTGTTGAGCCTAAGAAAAATCCAGCAACCTCTCAACTCAATATTCACAAAGCATGGGCATTGGCATAGACTAAAATTTGTAAGAATAAGAGAAGCCGCCCTAAAAAGGTGGGTATTTGGGATACCTAACACCTTCACTAAGTACAACCAAACAACTTACCCTCAATCTTAGGAACATAGACCAGTGTTAGGAGTTAAACCCTAGACCTTCAGGTCTAGGCTTCTTCTCTTCCCCGAAAAGGAGAACCGACATCCAACTCCGTCGGTTAAACCCCGAGTTGGAGGCGACTCCAACCAAAGCCCAACCCTTGTACAAAAAGGAGTTGGCCCACACCCCCGAGCACCTGAAGTGGGTGCCCCATGTCCACATCATCGAAGTTTAAATGGTACTAATTGTTATATGTTTTGGCTTAATAGTAAACATATGTTATGTTCTATATTATATTGGCTATGATATGAAATATGATATAATCAGTTTTATTCTGTAAATGTAAAGGTATAGGTTATCATTGATTTCTATTCTATACATGAAACTATATTTTTTTATTAAATGTTTAGTAATGTATAAGATTGATTTATGAATTGTTATGCATATTGAATTGTAAATAGAAAAATATATGTTTAGTTTATGAAATTGTGCTAAGACTTGATCCACTATTTCTATAATTTATTGTTTTCTTACTAAGTATGTCAAACTTACCCCAATCTGACATCACAAATGATGAGGAGATCACGGAGTAACAGTTCTAGATGGGGAGAGCTAGTGCATAAACATATGTTTTATTTTCAGTTTTTATTAGTTAGAGACTTTATTTGTTTTAGTTGAGTTATTGCAGTTTAAATTCCAAGGGATGTAATAAGTTTAGGAATTTTAGTATTTGATTTCAGTTGATGGATTTGATTATGTCAGACTACTTATTTAATTTCAATGGGAATGTTAAACAATGTTTATGGGTTATTTATAGGATAATGGTATATGGATTATGGGATTTTACATAGGTCAGACTTATGGAAAAATGTAATCAATGGTTATGTGATGTTTACTGGAAAAAAATGTGATTGATGTATTATTCTGCTATGTAAGAATGTAAAGAATGAATGAAAAAGAAAAAAATTATATAGGTTATGAATGATTGAATGGAAACTAATGTAATGTCACATGCTGAAATTCATGGCCCTACTAGTGTGGGTTTCGGGACTTGACCAAAAAAGAGATTGATAATGATTTATGCATTTAAGAGAATGAAAACAAGCATATCTTATAAGTGTTTTTATAAACAAGGTTGTTCTTTGCAAATCAAGGGTTCTAAGAGCTTAAACAATTCAAACTGAAGCAAACCAAGAACAATCATTTTCAAAACAAGATTATGGCACTTCTAGGATCCTAACAAAAGGAAAACGAAACAAAGTTTACCAGTATTCTTATCCCTTCCCTTGAAATTTGCTTTTAGGCTTCAAGTTCCTCAAAATCCTTTACCAATCCTAGCTTTCTTTTTAATTTTCTCTTCCTCTTGCTCTTTGATTCATTTCTAGGGTTTCTATGACAATTTATGTAGGGAAAAATATAATATATAGACCCAAGGAGAGTTCTAAACAGTTTAGAAACCCCCAAATTTTAGAGAGTCACACAATCGCGACTTTCCAAAATCACTCAGGATTGGGTCGATCAATCGGGCTTGGGCCTGGATTTTCAATTTTTTGTGTCATGACCACTAAAACATTCATATCTCTCTCATTTGGGGTCAGATTTTGATCACCGTTTGTTGTGTTGGAAAGTAGACTCTGAGACCTTTCCAATGACATACAACTTTCTCACTAATTCTTTCTAAATTTTTATTAGTATGTCTCTAAAGATGTATAAGTTTACAATTCAATACACATGCGTTTAAATCATTCTAAGTGTGTGCGAAACATATGTGTGAAAAATATATGTGAATATGTGTAGGGTGTTATACTTGAATTTATTGTTGATGATAATGGTGTCCTTCGATTTGGAAGCCGATTGTGATAACGGATGTTATCGACTTGAAAAGGGAAGTGATGGAAGAAGTGCATGGAGCCACTTACACTATTTACCTCAACAACACAAGATGTATAGGGATCTTAAAGAGATATGTTGTTGGAAAATATGAATAGGAAGATTGTAGACTTTATGTCTAAATGACTAGTTAGTCAACTAGTGAAGGCAGAACATCAAAATCCTAATGGACAACTACAACCACTAGATATACCAAAATGGAAATTTGAGCATATTACAACATATTTTATGACTAGTCTACGGAAGAGATGTAAGGGAATTAACTCAATATGGGTGATGTTTGATAGGTTGAAAAAATACACTCATATTTACCAATTTAAATCACTTACTCAATGGATAAGTTGGTGCAGTTACACGTTGATGAGATTTTTATGACTACTTGGTATTCAAGGTTTTAATTATTTTGAACAAAGACTAGTGGTCTACTTCTAGGTTTTGGCATAGCTTACAACAAGCTATGGGGACCAAGTTGAAATTTACCATAGCCTTCCATCAACAAACCGGTGGATAGTCAAAAGGAACCATACAAAACCTTAGAGAATATTTTGAGAACTTATGTAATTGATCTAAAGGGTAGTAGGGACACTCATCTACCATTGATCGAATTTTTTATTTAAAGAATTATAATTGGATATACATATGATGATTGGTATCTCTAATTACAAGGTCTCTCAAGCTAGTGGGAAAGTTTTCTGGATCTAGAATTTGTTCATTTCCTCCATTTCTCATCGCTGCAAGAAGGTCGACAGGCTGATTTGCTTCCCTCCACGTATGATGTACCCGTACTTCCAATGTTGAAAGTAATGACTGTATGTGACTTGTAATGGCCATAACTCTCCAAGGCACACGATTTTCCTTTTGTATTATCTGGACAGCAACTTTAGAATTAAGACTAATCTGGAGTTTATGATACCCTCTATCCCGTGCAATGATTAGGCCTCTCAAGCATGCATGTAGTTCGATCCATAGTATATGGTCAGAAATACACATTCCGGTGTATACAAGTAGTGGTTCACCTGTGTGTGTTTTGAATATTCCTCCATATCCTGCACCTTGATGTGTTAGTGATCCGTCACAATGGAGTAAGATGAAGTCCTCGGGAGGATTCAACCATGAGCACGTCTTTGGGTTGTTGTTGTGCCCAACCAATTGAAATCCCCATTTTTTTTACATGAATCTACTTGTAGCTGAATCGTCACAAGCAATATCAATGAATGAAATTTTTGTTCTCACTTCAAAGATTATAGCTTCTACAATCTGTCTAATGTTGGAATTTGTATCCCCGAACTGACGCTTGTTTCTTTCATTCCAGATATGATATACTGTAGATCTTATGCTTACTTTGGCAATTGTTGAGCTGGTTGTTCTTCCCTTGAATTGAGTTCTTATCCATCGCACCTCAGCATCCAACGTCCTTCCACATCATCTTCTTGGGCTAAGCATGTGTAGAATCCTTTTCCATATGGTACCTGCAAAATCACAATAAAAAATAGATGGACTAGTGTTTCTCTGTTGTTCTAATAGAAACAACATTGTGAAGTTCTCAAGATCTTTAGTTTGCAAAGACGGCTTTAATTTGGTAGTCTTCTTGTTAGTGCATGCCACATGGCAAAACTGTGTCTCGTAATATTATTTGGAAACCATACAATTTCCCACCATTCTACCTTCTGGTCAGGTGTAACAATTGTTCTCCAAGCTGATGCAGTAGAGAACACTCCATTCGAGCTAGCAGTCCAAACCACTCTATCCCTCTCATTTGGTTGTAATTTCTCCACATTAGCTAACCCATCCCAAGCTTGCATGAGGCTTAACAAAGTTCTTGGTCCTGGTCGTCAATTGCCATTGTGAATGATAGATGCCACCACACTCAGTCTATCTGATCCAGTGTCATACCTTATTCTTTCACCAAACTTTTTGATAAGGATCCCCTCTAGTGCCATTTTTCCAACCATAGTTTAGTGTTTAACCCAACCCCAATAATGTGCATAATATGCTTTTTAGCATGGTCTCTGAACTTCAGGATTTTCCTCCATATCCATGACGCATCCATTGGGATTTTTACTGTCCATATTGAATTTTGTTTTAAGTACTTTGCATGCACCCACCGAACCCATAAACTTTCCCTTGAGGAGGCGATCCACCTGATTTGCTTCATGATTCCTACTTGATTCATGTGCTTCACCCTCCTTATATTTAGGCCCCCTTCTTCCCTTGGTTGGCATATGTTCTCCCAACTCATGGCATGTAACTTTCTAGATAGATCCGGGCCTACCCATAAAAATCTAGCAAAGATAGATTCGATTTGCTTCATTGTTTTTCCAGGTAACCCAAAAGCTCCAAACCAGTAAATGTAGCAACTTTGTAGAACCAACTTTATAAGCTCCAATCTTCCTACATATGAGAGAGGTTTAACTTTCCATCCTGCTAGTTTGCTCTTGATTCTATCCAGTAATATAACAATAGTTATCAAGACAACAAACAGATGGCTCCATTTGAAGCCTTGTATGGAAGGAGATGTAGATCTCCCATTTGTTGGGAGGAAGTTAGTGAACAGAAAATGTTGGGACCAGATTTGGTCTAAGTGACAACATAAAAGATCAAACTGATACATGATAGATCATTGACAGTACAAAGTAGACAAAAGAGTTATGCAAACAAAAGAGGAAGAGAATTGGATTTTGAGGTTGGAGATTTTGTATTTTTAAAGGTATCTCTGACAAGAGGTGTAATAATGAGGTTTGGCAAGAAGAGAAAGTTGAAACCACACTTTATAGTAATTTTTGAGATCTTAAGAATGGTCAGAGTGTTGGCTTATGATGTCGCACCCCAAAACCCACACATATATGGGTACAAATTTTGGCATGTGACATTAATCCATTCATATCAATGCTATTCAAATTGCTTATAAATTTTTCATACATATGTAGCAGAATTCACATTAACAGACCATAAACATTCCATTCCATTCAATTTAAAATCCATAAACCATATCCATAAATAAAATCCATAGTCTGATATAATCCCAAATAACAAACCATCTCCATAAAACTGAAACTAACCTATGACATCCCTTCAAATAGATCTAAGATTATTGAAATAAAATATGTATCTAAACAAATACTGGAATAAAATAACGTAATATCTAAAAATAAACTAAATCAAATCTCCATCATCACTATTTCTCTAAAATCTAGGCAACTCATCTACTCTGTTAACTCTGTAAGCTTGACTGACTTTGCAAATAAACTAGAACACTACTTAACATGCTGAAATCATTGGGTCATTGAGCATGGATATTTTAATAATCAAATCAGAACTGAATATGCTTTCAAAAAATTACTTTACATATAAAAATAATGTTTATACTCTATGATAGAACAAATAACAAATCAGAATGGAAATCAAGATGCATAACTAAACAGAAATGTAATTTGAAATACAGAAATGAATTAAACAAATAACGAAATAGATATACATATATGAGACCTAAAACAAATATCTGAAGCCTCCCATATATACTACAAGCTATATAATAGATAACTGAATCATATACCGAATATCTAACACACATAAAGTACTGGTAGATAACAAATAACATAATAAAACAAAACAAATATCAAAATAAACATCGTCAATTAATGTGACCCAATGAAGAGGGTACCTGATGACGTCTATTTAAATCCAATGAGGGGTTTCATCAAATATGCCTCTATAATGGCAAAGGGAACTCATGTTATAGCTAATCATATAATTTCATCATACATATCCTAATAGATATCAAAATAGAACAAAACTAACAACTTTTACTAGTTCAAAACAATGCATATTTTTGAAGCAAAACAGAAATCAAAGAATCTGATCCACCTAAGCACATAGCTTTATAGATTGGTATAACAAAGTTCTCTAAAATAAGCTTTAAAAATCAAGTTTACTAAAAAAATCCTTTGAAAACTCTTTTAAAAAACATGGGATCTTTTAAAAAAATTAAAATTTGATTAAAAAAATCATTTTTCTTTAAAAAATAGAGATTAAAATCATTTAAGAACCTATATGGATCAAAACCCAAAGATATAATATAAACTTGCTTGAAAATATATTTCTTTTTAAAAAAACATGTAAAAGAATCCAAATAAATCAAAACATCAAGTTTCTTTTAAAACCACTGATCAAAACGAATCTAAGAACCTAAAATCAAAATAAAATGATGCATAATATTCAAGTAGTTACAAAATAGATTTTCCCTTTTTCAAAACCTTGTTTCAAAGAACCTAATCAGAGCAAAAGCTTCATGGATCTTAGCAAAACTGAACAAGAACGATTATAGGTTCCTAAGAACATTCAAAATGATATAAAAGTGTTCTAGTTTATTTATCTCTTTGTCTAAAAAGAAAATCATAGCAAAAGCTTTATGTTTGTCTTCAAAAATCTCCGAAACTTGCTTTAAACCCTAGTTTTTCCCTTTTTCATCCTTCTTCTTTTGCTCTAAACATTTTTGTATCAAATTAAGGCAAACAATCTCTCTTATATAGTGCCTAGAGTTCTTTGAATAAAAATAGTAAAGTCCCAAAGCAAACCCAACTCAAAAAATTGAGTTTCTAAAACAAAAACTAAATTGCATTCAAGCGTTCAGATCGACCAAGGGGGTGCCTAATCGATTGGGCATCCTAGTTGATCAATCAGGGGTCCTCTCGATTGATTAGGCTAGAGCCCTTCTATCGAGCTCCAAAACCCATACCAATAGGGTCATGAACTTTGACACATGACATTACATCATTCATTCATTCATATCTTGTATATTGCTTATAAATTTTATTGTATATCTAAAATCATAACCATCCACATCTCAAAAATATGACTTGTAAATAAAAATCATAATCCTGAAAACAATCGATAACCATAGTCCTAAAAATAATCCATAAACATAGTCTTGAAAATAATCCATAGGCATAGTCTGACATAAACTAACCATTAATT
>JAOXJP010229746.1:0-10896 GCA_025762735.1 Platanus orientalis | reverse complement strand
GATAGCACTCGCAATTTGGCGCCCTTATTAGTGTTAAACCAACTCTAAAGGGAGTGAGTGGCCTACTCGTCGTAGGGTACGAACGGTATAACACAAAGAAATGAATGAAAGCAATCGAAAAAGGTAGCAGTCGTTAGGCCGAAAAGTGGAGAAGTAAGTAGGCTCCTCATTCTTTTTATTTTCCTTTCTCCTATTTTCTTTCTTTATTTCACTTTTAATTCAATTTCTAACCCCAAGTTTGTTTTTTGTGTAGCGATGAAGACATACAAAAAACACCTCTCTCAGTCCCGGGATGCCAAAAAGGTTGGCTCCTCAGCACTTGTCCAGGCCGAGGCAGCCCGACCTAGAAGAAGAGGAAGTGACATGTTGTCTCCAAGGGGCCTTCTGAGGCTCAAGTCCCTGAGGCAGTCCCAATACCTCCTCCTGCTCCCACTACTACCATTCAAGTCGTCGACTTGGAGGAGGACATAGCTGGTCTTTCTCAAGCCCCCACCTCCAAGGCCCAAGTAGTCACTCCCACCCCTGCCCCCTGAGGCCCCTGCCCTGACGACCGTCACCGTGCTGACTCCTACCCAAGTGGTGCCAGTCGTGAGTCCCTCGGTGCCTCCTTCTACAGTCTCTAAAAGGGGCAAATCTTCTACTGGGCCCACCTCTTGGCTGACGAGACCGAGTCCCGGGGGGGACTACCTCTTGGGGGGTGTTCCCCCCGAGGATCTTGAATACCTGAGGAAGAACTTCTCTACGCCTGCTCTGCATTAGGACATGATGCATTACACGGCTAAGGTAAAATCTCTTCTCTTTATGTTTTTCGTTTGTTCATTTTGGGTTTCTTCTTTCTTCATACTAACCTGACTCTGTCTTTGTAGACTGTGGCTCTGATGGCGGCCTCTATTCAGAGGCACAAATTCAGTGAGCAAGGTCATGCCGACCACCTCAACCGCCTTGCCCAAGCAATGAATGAGCTTAAGGCCCTCCAAGAGGCTGTGAGGGGCGAGATTTCTACCCTCGAGGGAAAACTCAAATGGGTAGAGGATTCCCATGCTAGCATGGCCGTAAAGGCCACGAAGTAGGATGTCTGTCTCAAGGAGATGGATGCTTTTGTATGATAGGCTGAGAGGGACGTGTGTCGAGCTAGGGAGGAGTTAGAGAGAGACGAACCGCCGTATTACGGTTGAGGATAACTTCACCGCCACCCTCGAGAGGGCGGTGAACAAGAAGGTGGCTGATGCCTTAGAGCGGGTGCGCCTCAAGGCAGAGGCAGAGAGAGAGAGAGAAAGAGAAGATTCAGGAAGAGGCTCTCGAGGCAGCCACAACCAAGTACCTGGCCTTAGAAGCTTTCAGGATCGTTAGGGCCAACTTTTTCTAGGAGGGGTTCGAGGACTTCTGGGATGTATTGGCCAAGCGATTTCCTGACCTGGACTTCTCATCTATTATGCCCAATAAGGGTGGTGTAGAGGCTGAGGAAGAACAAAAAGAAGAAGCTGGCTAGGGAGGAGAGGTAGCGACTAAGGGGGCAGTCAAAGAGGCGGAGGTCACTGAGATCAAGGAGGTCACTAAACCTGGGGAGGCTGGTCGGGAGGAAGTTGCCCCGAGAGAGGTGGCACTAAGGGATGGCAACCCCTAGGAATAGTTGAATTATTATTATTATTATTATTTGAACATTTGTAAATTTCCGTTACATGAATGAAATTTTCTTTTGTCCCTGTCTGCGTGTATTGTTTTTAGTTTGCAATCTTTCTCTTTAAATTTTTCTAAGCGTAGGTGTGTGTCGTGGTAAATTCTTCTTGCACTCTCTATGCGTATCTAGATAGGCTGGGGTAAGTAACCTCAAGAGTGTAGTAATAATTAAGAAAATTTTCTAAGTATGAATACGTTTTGGGGTAATTAACTTTTACCCATGTGGGGATGAACAACACAAATTTTTTCTAAGTGTTGGGTTCCCTCGGGGTTAATACTTTAAAGACGAATAGAGGTAGGTATTTAACTAAAATCAACCAAAATTTTCTAAGTGTAGATGCACATCGGGGATAAAGCCTCCTCAACTAACTAGCACATCGTGTTTTTAGAAGGAGGGTCCCCGATGGTATTCTTTTAGGGCTTAAGCCTTTTCCCCATGTGGGGGCCTTCATTGGGTAATGCCACTGAGTACTCTCGAATGTTTCTCTAATTTACTTATCTTATTTGTGAGGGGGTGTAGCTATACTTACTTGGTAGAGGGGGGTCAACTTTGGTTACAACATATGAATGCTAACAAGCTTTGGGCCTCTTTACTCTAACAAATTTATGGGACTCCTCTTCGCCTTGCACTTTATTTAGTTAGGAGATAGGTCAATTTTGTAACTTGGGGTCAATTTTGTAACCTGAGGGTTAATCTTGTAACCTGAGGGTTAATCTTGTAACCCGAGGGCTAGTCTTTTAGCCTGAGTAAGAAGCGCAAGGTCCTAGAAGGATGTGCCAATCTTGTGGGTCGGGGTCAATCCTCTAACCTGAGGGTTAGTCTTGTAACCTAGGGGCTAGTCTTGTAGCCTGAGCAAGAGGCGGGAGGTCTTGGAAGGATGTACCAATCTTATGGCTAGGGGTCGATCTTGTGACCTGAGGGTTAGTCTTATAACCCAGGGGCTAGTCTTGTAGCCTGAGCACGATGGCCCAAAATTTTGTTGACCATACATAATTATAACATTTCATTGGTTAGAATCATAACATTAATTTCATTGATAATACTTTCTCAAATGTTATACATTCTAGGGTCGCTGTAAGGGCTCCTCTTGCATCGTCTCAAGGTGGTAAGTCCTAGGCCTATTGTAGTGTGTTACCCTATAAAACCCTTCCCAGTTTGGTTTCAGTTTTTCCTCTGTCGGGTCTTGTGTTGCCAAGGTTACTTTTTTGAGCACTAAATCTCCAACTGCAAATCTCCTTGTCTTGACCCGAGAATTATAATACTTTGTCATTTTTTGCTTGTAGGTGGTTATCTGAAGTACGTCTTTGTCTCTTTTCTCTTCTAAGAAGTTGAGGTTGTTTCTGAGACCTTCTTCGTTCTTTTCTGAGTTGAAGTTTGATGTTCTGTGTGTGGCAATTCCAATCTCGATAGGTATCACCACCTCGGTCCCAAATGTCAGTGAGAACGACTTTTCCCTCATGGGAGTCCTCACCATGGTGCGGTATGCTCAAAGGATGATCGGCAGTTCCTCAGGCCACAAGCCTTTGGAGTTCTCAAGCCCCTTCTTGATTATGCCCAAGAGCATCCTGTTAATGACCTCTACTTGGCCGTTGGCATGAGCATGAGCTGGGGAAGAGAAATGATTCTTGATTCCGAGCTCCACGTAGAATTCCTGATATTGGGTGTTATCAAATTGCTTGCCATTATTAGTGATGATGACTCGGAGAATCCCAAATCGACAAACGGTCGACTTCTAGGTGAAGTTACGTATGTTCTTCTTGGTGATTTTCGCCAAGGGTTTAGCCTCCACCCATTTGGTGAAGTAGTTGATGGCCACTACCAAGAACCTCATCTGTCCTTTTCCTCAAGGAAGCGGCCCAACTATGTCGAGTCCCCACTGTGCGAAGGGCCAAGGCCTTGCTATCGGGACTAATTCTCCTGCAGGCTTCTTGGGGATGTTGGTAAATCTCTAACACTTGTCACACTTCTGAGCAAGCTAACCCACATCTTTCTGCATAGAGGGCCAATAGTACCCTGCTCTTATGGCTTTATGGGTCATCGACCTTCCTCTTGAGTAGCCCCCACAAATTCCCTCATGTATTTCTCAAAGCACATAATTCGCTTCCTCCTCGGATAGGCATGTAAGCAGGGGGAGGGTGAAGCTCCTCTTGTATAAAGTGTCACCAAGGAAGATGTATCGAATGGCTCGTACTTTTACTTTCCTTGTCTCATCCTTATCCTTGGGCAACTCACCATTCTTCAGATACTTTATGATTTGGTTGGCCCACCTTGGCTCGGGGCTGGCCAAGTTGACTTCTTTATCTCCTCCTACCTTGATGCTTAGCTTTAGTAAATGCTCAACAATGATCTCAAGGTCGAGGTTCTTAGAGGCGGATGATGCGAGTCTAGCCAACTTGTTGGCTTCTTCATTATGCCCTTACGGGACCTACTGTATACTGAAATATTTGAATTATAACTTCTCCTTTGCTACTATGGCGAGGTACTATTTCATTCACCCGTATTTTACCCCGTACTCCCTTTATATTTGTCCTATCACCAGCTGGGAGTCACTGTTGACCCTGACCCTCTTGGCCCCGAGTGCGCGGACAAGGCGTAGTCCTATGAGCATTGCTTCATACTTGGCCTCATTGTTGGTTGCTTTAAACCCAAATCTTAGGGAGTATTCAAGCTTGTTTCCCTCCAGAGTGACCAAGACGACTCCTTCCCTGGCTGTACTGTTGGTGGAAGAGCCATCGACGTATATAACCCACTTTATCTGATCTGCTTCTCCTTTCTTTGGTTGTTCATCTTGCATTTCAATTTCTTCCCCTAGTGCATAAGTGTGCCACAACTTGCCCCTTAATAGCTCACCGAGGGTGGTATTCGATGTTGAACTCACTAAACTCCATCGACCACTTGACTATTCTCCCAGACGTCTTGGGCTTATGTAATATGGTCTTGAGTGGCTGATCCATGAGCACTCATATGGTGTGGGCTTGGAAATAGGGCCTCAGTCGATGGGCCACGACAACCAACATGAGTGCCATCTTTTCCACCCTCGGGTATCTCTCTTTTGCTCCTCTGAAGGGCCAGCTGGTGTAATATACTAGCGCTTATATCCTGGACTCTTCCCTTATTAAAACTGAACTCACTGCAGTCTTTGATATCGACAAGTACATGTAGAGAATCTTGCCTTGCTTAGGCTGATTGATCAACGGTAGGCGGTTGAGGTGGTCCTTAAGTTCTCGAAAGGCATTGTCGCATTTTCCATCCTAGCAAAAAGCCTTTTTCAACAGACAAAAAAAAAAGGAAAGCACTTATCTATGGCCCGGGATATAAATCTTCTCAACGTTGCTACTCTCCTGGCTAGTCGTTGTACTTCTTTCATACTTCTCAGCGGTTGCATGTCAATTATGGCCCTCACTTTCTCGAGATTCGCTTCTATTCTCCATTGAGAGACCATAAACCCAAGGAACTTTCTGGACGACACCCCGAAGACACATTTGTTAGGGTTGAGCTTCATCTTGTGTTTCCTCAGGGTCTGGAAAGTTTCGCTCAAATCCGAGAGGTGTTGCTCGGATAGAAGGCCCACATACACCTCAACATTCCTCCTGATTTAGCTTTTAAACAACTTATTGACAAGTCGCTAGTAAGTTTTCCCAGCATTCTTTAGCCCAAATGGCATGACCTTGTAGCAATAAAGCCCCCGATCAGTGATGAAGGTCGTTTTCTCCTGGTCGGACTCGTGTAGCTTTATCTGGTTGTACCTTGAAAAGGCGTCCATGAAGCTAAGGGTCTGGTGTCTAGCTATTGAGTCTACCAAGGTGTCAATCCTTAGGAGCAAAAAGTTGTCTTTAGGACATGCTTTGTTGAGGTCGGTGAAGTCGACACACATATGCCACTTCCTGCTTGGTTTACAAACCATGACTATGTTTGCCAACCAATTGGGGTAGTAGACCCCCTTTATGAAGTGGGCCTTCAGCAATTTCTCCACTTCTTCTGCAACTGCCTGATTTCTTTTCGGGGGAAAATTTCTCTTCTTCTATTTGATGGGTCTTAAGGCTGGGTTCACATGTATCCGGTGTACAACCAGTCTGGGATCTATTCCCAATATGTTGTCATAAGTCTAGGCGAACACGTCCCAAATCTCAATGAGGAAGTTTTGCAGTTGCCTCTTGAACTCTTCTAACAAGTCTGACCTTACCCAAGCAACTCTATCTGGAGCATTGGAGTCGAGGACAACATCCTCAAGTTCCTCTCTTAGTTCTGCCACCACTCGGGTTATTTCATCTTTGACTTCCAGGCCATCGATCGCCATAGTCTCTTTTGGGGCTGGCTCTCCTTTGAGTGATGTCATATAACATTTTCTGGCTGCCACCTAATCACCTCTGACTTCTCTAACTACCCCCTCAGTTGGGAAGCACATCAAGAGATAGTAAGTCAAGGTGACTGCCCTAAGTTGATTCAACACCGGCCTTCCCAAGATCGCATTGTATGCAAAGGGACAGTCAACACTAAGAAGTCAACTACCGGGGTGACTTGTCCCTCTCCCGCCCCGACAGTAACTGACAAACCAATAGTTCCCAACGGGAGAAACCTATCGCCCATGAATCCGACCAGGGGTGTTTGAACGGGCTTAAGTTTGTCTCGCTCGATACCCATTTGATCGAAGGCCAGGAGGTAGAGAATATCTGCCGAGCTCCCGTTATCAATAAGGATACGGTGTTTAGAATACTTTGAAATAACTAACGTCACCACCAGTGCGTCATCGTGCGATTGACTCACCCCTTGAGCATCTTTTGCCAAGAAGGTGATGGGGGATGCTCTACCTTGTGATGCTTTATCGGCCTTTCTGTCATCATAATTTGTTGGTATCTCTCCACATGAATCTGCCTCGCGTGTGATCTTTTTGCTGAGTTGGACTCTCCTCCCATAGCAAACCCGCCAGCTATTACTTTTATCTCCCCTATCGGCCCTTCTGACCTTCTTTCTTCCCGAACAGGAGGGTCTCGGCAGGTGTCCTCACGTTTGATTGGATGTTGCCCAGCAACGAATCTCTGTAACCGCCCCTATTGGATAAGGGCTTCTATTTGCTCCTTCAAGTTGAAGCAATCATTGGTGTTGTAGCCATAATCCCGGTGAAAATGATAGTATTTGTCACGATTTCTTTTCTCAGGTGGGGCTCGGATCCTCTCGGGCCACTTGATGCTTGGATTGTCCTTGATATGCAAGAACACCTGCTCTACGGGCGCAATAAGGGGAGTATAGTCTTAAAACCTACTCGGGGGAATGTTGACCCGAGGCCTGACCCTGCAGTTGTTGTTGTCTTCTCTCGCCCGACCACCTCTTTCTTCCTGCGATGCTTGTTGTTGCTTCCTCTTTCTCTTATTAGACTGTGAGCTAGGCTTGGCATCTCACTCTCATCTAGCGCTGAGGGTGTCCTCAACATTCATATGTCGTTGCACCTTTACCATGAGGTCGACCATGCAAGATGGGGGATTCTTAGAGAGAGAGAAAAGGAACTTGGAGGGCAGCAACCCTCCCATAAGAGCAGCCACAATCACCTTATCCTCGGCATCGTCCACCTGCAGCATCTCTTTATTGAATTGAGTCATATAGTCCCGTAGGGGCTCTCCCTTGTTCTACTTGATGTTCAGTAAATAGGTGGCTGACTTTTGGTGTCTCTAGCTACCTATGAAGTAGTTGACAAACTGTCAGCTTAGCTATATGAATGTCGGGATGCTGCCGGGCTTTAGTCAGCTAAACCACACTCTAGCAGAACCCTTGATTGTCTTAGGGAAGGCCTAACACACGATTTTGTCAGGGCCACCTAGAGATTCATGTGCGTCTTGTATGCCTCTAGATGGTTAAGGGGATTCTTGCTGCCGTCGAACATCTCCATTTGAGGTGGCTTAAACTTCTCGGGGAGTGGTCGAGCCATCACCTCAGGGGTGAAGGGATGGTCTGTCTTCCAGATCAATTCATCGACGGTGGCCGGGGATTTTCCTTTAAGGGCTTCCTTCATAGTTGTCATCTCCCTTCTCACATCCTTCATTCTCTCCTCCCAGAGGTCTGGGGTGTGGATCCTTTCTCCAAGCTGGCTCGCCTCCTAGAATCTGGAGGTTGTGATGCTTGCTACCTTGTCTTCGTGCCCTTGGTCATGGCTTTTAGTTAGGAGGATGTGGGGTCTTGGTAGTCCCTCGTGGTGGTCGTCGGTTGCTCCTTTATGGCCTCGCAGTTCTTGTATGATTTCTCGGTTTTGGTCCATCAGCAACTGTACTTTTTCTGTCAGTCATTGAATCTACTGCTCAAGGACAACCACCCTTTGGGTTTCGGGGCGTGCTCCATCAGAGACGAAAGTTTCTTGATCATCGATTCCAGCACCCTCATCGTGTTGAGTTATCATTGACCTAGTTTTAACCATGCGGACCTTAGGTTCTCAAGGAAATTTTCCACAGACGATGCCAACTGATAGCAAATTGGATTTGCGGACTCCTCTACACTAGTCAGATGGTCCTACGGTCATTCCAAGTCCCTAATAGAGTGGAGACTGCACACACAAAGCAAGAAAGGGTTAGGTAGCTAGGCTCAAGCTGGGTACTAGCCTTTAGCTCTCTGACGGTTGAGTCAGATAATAGGGGATGTAGAAGTAGAGCTCTCTCAATTAGGGTTTCTAATATCTCATACCTGAAGGATGAATTGCTACCTGTATTCATAGGCTTGAGTGGTGGTGTATTAGAGGGGATTTCGCACGTCGCTTTCCCCACATTCTTGGCCACGTCTCCCCCTGCTCTTTCTGTTATTTTCTCAAAATGTCAGGTCTACTGCAGAGAATATTCCTTTCTCATAACGGTTTTGTGCTTCTCTTTAAGCGGAGTAGTCAGAGTTGTCGTGTTTCTACACGTCAGGGAACTTCATGCCTCGGGTGTCTCGAGGTCTCGATTGGTCTTTGGGTGTTGGGTGATCTGAGTACTAGTCGGGGCCATTCTCGGAATACTCAGGGTTGGGTACTGAGGGATGTTTTTGGCTTCTCATCGGTAGCATCGGCATTTGGTGAGTCAGAGGGCTCCTAAGACATTTCGGGACTGGTCTTCTTAGGGACTCTGTGGGTCGATCTCTCTAAGATCGGGATTGTACTAGTTTATTGGAGTTGGTTAGTAGGGGCCTCTGTGTATTCTTTCCCATCATAGTTTAATAGAGGAGGACTCAAACTCTTTCACAAGCACTTATATTGTAATTGTCCGTAATTGGAAAATACGGAAAAATCACCATGGGAAGGGAAAGGATCTTTTGCTCGTGAATTAGCAAAAATTTCTTCTTGTTGATTTTAACCACACTGTGACATGTATTTGAAAGGAAAATGACGAAAAAAATTTGGCAACAATTTTCCAAAAAAATATTGGATAGGTATCGCCCTGTACTTAAATTAATAGGAACTTCTTACTGATAAACAATCCACTTTCCTATGGGACTAAATGGCAAAGTATGGAGAAGTCATATTTTTTGTCAACGCATTGATTGCAAGTAAAAAACAGCAAAGTGTATCTTTCATTTTAGTTTTCCACACTATACTTCTATTTGATATGAAAACATAGTAAAATAGTTCATAAGCCTAGAGGATTTGATAGGATCACTTGAGGTCACCCTAAAGTAGATTGACATAAGGAGCCAATACATCAGCACTAAAAAGTGAAACGCATCCCCCAAAAAGTGTAAATCGCTTTTTGGGTGCTGATGTGTTGACTCTTACTATCAATCCTACTTTATGGTGACTTTAGATGGTCCTACCAAATCCAATATGGTTTATAAGGGTATTGACAAAAGGTGAAAAAGTTCTGTCTACCAAGTCGAGGCCGGATTTGGTAAGACAACTTAGAGAGTGGCTAAAGTTGGAATGACATCATAGCCAACACATCAGCATAGAAAAAGTGAAATACACTTTTTGGCCCTGATGTCATTCCAACTTTAGCCACTCTCTAAGTTGTCTTACCTAATCCGTTTACCATCAAAGCAGTTGTGTTAAGTAGTTTTCCTACCTTTTATCCTATAACAATTAACAAGCAAGCAAATTCATGGGAAAATAGTACATTTTCCCACACCTTTATCTCTAAACAGATATAGCTACTTCAACATAGGAAATATATTTAATAAAAAAAAATTAATAATATTTTTATTAACAAAATAAATGTTCTATCCAAGATTTGGCATCTAGGACAACAGGTGACTTTATATGGAATAAAATGGACAGGGGTTAGATGAAATTTCAAATTCCCATTCATTTTGTTAAAAATGAAATCACCTTGTGTACTACACACCATCTTAGACACCAAATTCTAGGCAGGAAATTTGTTCCCTATTATTAATTTATTAATTGTAAAGACCCCATTTAACAAAATAATAATACTAATAACATGGTTAGATGATTTTTACCATAAAAAAGAGGTTAAAGGTTTGAAACCAATCAATAGCATTTGTCCTCCACCGTGCGTTAAAGCAGCTTTTCCTGCATTGGAGCACCCCTGAAATGCCAGGCACTGAGTGACACGTGATAAAAAAAAATGTGAAAAAACACTGTTTTACCAACAGGATTGATTTTTTCACTTTATTTCCACCGTGTGCCATTCAGCACTTGACTCTTTAACGGCACTGCAACGTTTATTGATGTAGGAAACCCGTTTTACAGTCATACCGTCATACATTGACGCTACCTCTCATGCCGGTGCCCCAGTCATCAAGCATGTAGCTCTCTATTCCAAAAAGGCAAATAGATATTTCCTTTGGGCGGCTGCCGTCCTGAGAAAAGGTATATGGAACATTTGGTCGGAAGCCAACGATTTTGTGCTCGGGTTTCACAATATCATTTTCCTTTATCAGTGCCAAAAAAAAAAACCTAGAATATTACAATCCTACAATGTCTAAGAATATCACATTTAGACCTTAAGGAAAGGATATCACATTAAGGAAAGGATCTGCAACATCCAATTTGTCTGTCCCCCCATGTCTCCACTCACGAAAATGAGATATATAAATTTAAAATGAAAGGAAACTTTTTTCAAATGAAAAAGAAATATAAAATAGGTATCCATAAAACTGGAGAGAGGATTGTCTCTGTTCCTCTCTTATCTTATGCTCCTCTCCGCCCCCATCAGGGGATGGGCACATCAGCACCGACAAGTGATATTCAATTTTTTTTTTTTTTTTTTTGGTGGGGGGAGGGGGGTGGGGTGCATTTAACTTGT
>JAOXJP010229744.1:0-10896 GCA_025762735.1 Platanus orientalis | reverse complement strand
GTGTTTGTGTTTGTGGGCATTTTTTTTTTTTTTTTTTTGTGGGGGAGGGGGAGGGGGGGATTATTTTATGGCCCTGCTACTTAGAGGGGGAAAGGGGAGACATAGACCTATTATTTTTGGCCTGATAGGCCGTTCTATTTTGTTCAGTGGAAGTGGGTGGCATGAGCCAACCTAATTGTTTCAGGTTCCAATAATCAAAAGAAGGTCACTGCGTTATTAATTTATTAGACTTATTAACAAAGCTTTCACTTGTCATGTTACTTGACAGACCGGGGCCCAAACTGTTACACATATGATAGGCCCACATCAAGATTTAGTCCATCACTCATACTGGCCTGGCTTGGGCAATTCGGGGTCCTCCTAAAGCAGGTCCAAAATGGTTACAAGATTGCTTGAAAAGTGGTATCGAAAGGTTGAGCAAAAGAACAAGAGGAGAAACAATCGATCCTAATTACAATGGTATTTGGGTACGTGGGCCTTCTTGTTGGAGCAGCAAAAGACGAAGCAAGTTAAACTATACAAAGTCTAAGATACGGTAATTATTATGTTTAAAATAGAATGATATGACGATTTGAAATGGCTCTAGGCTTAAGACAAATATATTTGGTTAACCTCGACTCTTTATATTGGAATCTTTGTCCTGATTTAAACCCCGACTAGTTTTTTAATATGACAAGTTGGAGATGTGAAATTAACCCCTCATGCTTATCACATAGAAGCATCTGAAACAATAAATTGACAAATTAATGCAACTGTGACCTTGTGGACTGTAGTATTTCTAACTTATGGTATGGCTCTACATGCGTTTCTTAGTTAATAAAAAGGTCTTCTAATTTCTAAGGAACCTAGTGTTTAAAAAATATTAAGTGATTCTCACGAGGAAAATAAAATGAGATCTAGGGTAATCATAAAAAAAGGATTGAAGACAAATGGGGGCCCTAAAACGTAACAAAGCTACCTAAGAATTAGCTGTTAACCAATGTCTATGGTATATAAGCATACACCTTGGTTTATAAAATCGATGCATAGAATCTAGATGATACGAAGAATGTACTTGGTACATAGTGTCAATGCAGCAGTGGCACAAGCCAATGTCATGCGCTGCGCCCATTCTCAATTGAATCAATGATGTGATCGATCTCGTGCAATGCCAGTTGTATTGTTTACTATGCGACGCCGACTTAAGGAGCTCATTATACTTTGACGATGAGTCAGGATGTACCTTCGCCCCCTCACGGGGTGTGGGCCCGATGCACCTTTTGTGTGGGGCCACACACCCCTGTGAGCGTGAGGGGCAAATGGTATTCCTGGACAGAGCATCCTTTCGGTTTTAGGATTCTAAGCAGCAAACCTATATTTAACAAACGAAGCAAATGTTCTGTCAAATATACATACGAAATAAATGTTTTGTCCAGGATTTGGTATCCACAACACCAGGGGACGTCATATGGAATTAAATGGGCTTGACTTAAAAGGTTGTCAATTGGGCTAGGCTGGCTCAAAGCCCAACATGACTGGCCCAAAACATAGTTGGGCTGGGTTGAGTTTTGACCCAACTTTTAGGCTTAAACTTTCTTTGGGTCAAGTTTGGGCAGTTCAAGTTTAACCCGAATCTCAGCCGACTGGAGCTAAATAATAAATAATAATTTTATTTATATGTTAATATTAGGTGTATATATATATATATATATATTGGATCCATATGTTTCTAACAATTTTACAATCATCAAATATTTCAAGTGTCAACTGTTCAAAAAACCCCATATAGTATATGTTTAATCAGCCCAAAAATTATAAATAGAGATTTTATTCAGGCAGTCTGAAGCCCATTGTTTTAAAATAGTCTAAGTTCAGGCTGGCTACCTTAGGCCAAGTTTGGGCTTGGGTTGAGTTTGGGCAGTGTAAAACATTTCGGGTTGACTTAGGCATAACTCAGCCTGGCTCAATTGACAGTCCTTTGTGAGTTAGATGAAATTTCTAATTCCGGCCCAATTTATCTTAGATAGGACATTTGCTCCTTATGAAATAAAATGTATGGGAGTTAGATGAAAATAAAAATTTCTGCCCATTTTATTCCATATGACGTAATGATCTTTTGGACACCAAATCCTGGATACAAAATTTGTTCCCTATATTTAATTATAAATTGGAGCACAAGTCATGCATTTCTTTTGAGTAATATTTTTAATACAAAAGTCAGAAATTGTAATTTGTATGGATCAATGGTTAATACCAGTGTTTTGAAATAATTAAATTGTAATATGCAAGTAGGAACAAAAATAAAGTGGCACATCTAGTTGCCAAAAGTACATTAGAAAATGATCATTTAAACATAGCTATTGGTATCATCTCCAAGGAGATACAAAAAGCTAGAGCTGAAGTAGCAATTACATATATGACATTAAATGATAATGCATAGTTCCATTTACCAAAAAAAAAAATACAGCAAATGGTCCGTCCTATGCTCATTTAGACTCTTTTAGCATTTTTTATGACTTTCATTTTTGCAATTTTACCTCTTTCATTATAATAGTCTCCTGTGAGAGGAACGGTCCTGCTACAGTCCTAGATGCATACATACCCCAAAAAAATGACAAACACCTTTTTGGGTGTCTCTGCATTTGGGACTGTCGTAGGACTGTCCCACTCACAAGAGATCCTTTTGGGGACAGTCCCACAATCCTTCTGCAGCTGGGATTAGGTACAAATGAATTCCATACAAACAGGTGCAAATGGCACCAAGGGACTGACTGATCAGTACCAAAAAGTGATTTATTCTTTTTGGTGGGGGCACTTATCACTTTTCGGTGCCGATGTATCCGCACCCTGATGCCCTTTGCATGAAATTCATTTGTACCTAATCTTCTAAAATCCTTTTTGGCATTTGAGATCATTAGCAAAAAAAAGCTCCAGTGATTGGGAAAATTCTATGTAAGTATAAAGAAAAGATCAATGAAGATTGTATCTACTTCCCCTTGTATGCTAACCACCATTGGGAGTCAGGGGAGTAGGTACACCAGCACCAAAAGTGATTTACATGCGGCACTGGTGTGTTCACACCCTTGAACCCCAGCGGAGGATAGCATACAAGGGGGGAAGTGGACACAATCCTCGCTCAGAAAAGATACATATAGTACATAATGATCTGATACCAGGAGAGAATATAGCATCCGATCAAATGCGAATCTTCCACCTCCTCCTAATCCAATGCGAATCTTCGACCTCTTAAAAAATTAGAAGGCTTATTTAATTTCAGTTTTTAGTGCTTAAGATTGGCTAGCTCTATTTTATTTATTTGTTCTAAATTTTTTGTATACTTAGTTGGCTCCAAGATTCTTTTTCTTTTTTTAAAAAGAAGAAGCTTGCAAGCAAGACTTCTGTCCGTTTATTACTGGATCAAGAAAACTAGAGGGATAGGACATAAAGTCTGACCCTTCCTTCTAAGCAAAATTATTAATAAGTGGAACCTGCTTATTCACAGATTGGGTTGGGGTGAAAATACACTCCGGATTTGGTAGGACAACTTAAAGAGTGCCTAAAGTAAGAATGACATTAGGGCTAACACAATAGTGCCAAAAGTGAAGCATCTCCCAAAAAGTGTATATCACTTTTTTGGCACTGATATGTCAGCCCCTAATATCATTCTTACTTTAGGCACTCTGTAAGTTGTCCTACCAAATCTTGACAGGTGAAAATAGGTAGTGTCATGATATAGGTGGGACCAGCTGTTGGTAGCCCACCTCCATCTAGAGATCTAGAGATCTATATAGAAGACATTGTAGCCCTAACGTAAGATTTGTCCAAGACCTATTCGTAGAGGCACATTATTATTATTCTGAGATTTGGGTGCCGTTGGGCTTTAAGATCCCGTATCCAACCAGCACGACAGTTCCCAATTTGTCCATATCCAAGTGGTGCATTGGCCTCTACAAATAAAGGGTCTTGCGGAACTTATCGAGGAGAACAATTCAACTTCCTCAAGTCTCTCTTCTATTTTATATCCTCTAAATATTATGTCAGGTGAGGATCAACCAAATTTAAGTCTGATGAATCATGGAGGTCAGCTAGCATCGAAAATATCTATACTAATATTCCAACCAGCTTGCAGCTTATTTTATTCTTGTTCTCTAAGGACTTTACACTATAGAGGGACGGTTAGAGATAATGAAAAAGAGAGATAAAGTGTGTTTGTTGGAGGAAATTTAGATAATTTTAAGAGGTATTTTTCTATAAACAATGTAAATTTTAACATTTGATATGGGATTAATGATGTGATCTTCAGATTTTTAAAATTACAAAAATAGAATGTTATACATATATGTAACAATTCCTTCTAATGCAGCATGATAGGGTATCGAAACGATTTTGATTGACATCTTTGCCACTGCATTTTTCCTAATTACCTAATCAAAATATGTTATGTCAAGGATTTGTTGTCCAGGACACCTGGGGACGTCATATTGAATAAGATCAGTGGGAGTTAGATGAAATTTCAAATTCTCACCCATTTTATTCCATTTGACATCCCCTGATGTTCTGGACACCATATCCTAGACAGGACATTTGCTCCCTTACCTAATTAGTAGACAACCCTTGTCTAACTTACATAAAAATTTGCCCTACGGGCATCTTTTTGGAAAGAGATTTGACTATGTTTCGTTTCAAGTTTAAGTGTCAATGTATCCCGTATCTTTGGGACTGGCCAACAAACTTGACATAAAAATCTTCAAAACAAATTGTTACACAAAATTTCGTTGCTATTGAAATTACTGTTCAAATTATCCAAGCGCACATGTATAGGCTGGTTTATTGTTTGATTTTGTGGTAGGCATTTATTCCAAGCTTCTCATAAAAAGTTTGTTAATTACAATCATTCCATAGATGAAATGATTAACCCCTGATTAATACTCTTGGTAGACAATTGTAAATCAAGCAAAACAAGAAAGAAAGAAGATGAAGAATGTATTGACTTTTCATTAAAGAATGGTTGCTAAAAAACATGGGCAGCAACACGATTACACCCTTTCTTTGATCCACAACATGTTTACAATCATAAACACAACTCACCTAGCAGCAGTCGTGATTCTTGAAGCTTTCTTATTGGATCTTGGAAGCTTTCTTGAATGTGCAAAGGTTCTTGGGTGTGCAGCCATCTAGGAAGATAATGGCTTCTTAGAACTTGAGAGCTTGTAGTATTTGTTAAATGCTTGAATGCTTGGGAGAAGACTTGCATGCTTTGAAGGTTGTGGGTGAGTGAAAAGTAGCCCAAATGCATATGGTTGGGGTTTATATAAACTTTGATAATTGTCTTTAAATACTTCTTGTAGGACTCTAAGTCTCCTATTAAGGAGTTGAAATCCTTCTTAACCTTCAAATGGCTTCTAGAAGTCTATATGTGGCAACTTAATTGGTGTTTATTTGTTCATCATGATGCAAAATCAATGGTCGAGGATAAATCACTAATCATGTAGGACTGCCCTGTTGCTCTTATCTTATCTTAACTTTGCTGATTTGATGCAATATAGGAGGCTTACTATATATTGTATCCTAATTGATGTGGAATTTCTCTCTTTGATGATTTGTACAAATTGAAAAAGTTATGCATGCATTAAGCCGTTCTACTATACTTTTGAGTCTTTTAGGAGTCTAAAATAGCTTTAGTCATGATTTCTTGACATTTAAACATCATTTTATAAACAATTTGATGTTCTGCGTTCGTTAGTTGCAGATGGCTACTAATAGTTGTGGTTAGGAAGCTTATTCACAAATGAACTCATTTAATTGTGATTAATTAACTATGATCATTTGCAAATAACTATAAATAGGTGTGTAATGGTTTGTATCATCTAATAGGGAATATAGTGATTAATAATATTCCTTTGACCACAATGGGGAGCTGAAAACGAGGTGTTACAACCCACATTTTTACTTAAAGGGTAAAATGTAATTTTATTCTTATACGGGTAAAATTTTTATTTTACATGTTTAGACATATCATAAAGTGGTTTAGGAACCCTTTAGACCAAGTTAGAAGTGTAAGACCTAAGTTGGGTATGACACTTGTCAAGTTTAAAAGATATCTTGATTTTTGCATTTAAAGTAACTTTACGGGTCCATTGATACCAATTCTGAGAGAAGTAGAGGCCATGTCATACCTTTCTATAAATATATAGGATTCTACTTTCTACCAAAATAAACGGTGTGTAATTACGAGTTTCCTAAAAGAAGTTATGTCAATTCTCCCACGAGGTGTCTATGCTAACAGACCTGTGTATTTGGGACAACTTCGTAGGCCCCCTAACACTAATCCTGAAGTAATTAGAGTATGAAATATACCTTGTTAGAAATTTATTTGAGTATAGTTTCCAACCCAATAAACATTTTTGTAAAAATGAGTTTTCTAGAGAAAGTTATGGTCATTTAACTGTCAGAAAGTCAAAACGAAAAATCTTGCATCCGTGATCCAAGTCATGATCGATCACACACAAGAAGCATACCCCTCGGGTAGTGCCTATGATCGGTCACAAATAGTGTCAGGACCTAAAATACATGATCGATCACAAATTCCATTATCAATCATGACCCATGATCGATCACAAACCCTGTGATCGATCATTTCAAGTCTAGAAATGCTGAAAATCCTAAAAATTATTATTATTACCATTTTTATGACATGGTTTGCTTCTATTTGACTCCCACACGAGTGAAAACTCATCTAAGATGACTTAAACCCTATTTGAACCTCATTTAGGTCATTTTCCCTCATTAGAACAAAGAGGGAAAGACTTCAAAAAAAATTAGGAAAGTTTTTGAGCTAAGAGATGAAGGTTCTTCCCCAAATTTGGTAAGTTTTACTCTCAACTCTAGAAATCTTTAAGGTTTGCTCATTTTATTCATAGACCTTTATGTTTAATCTAATTTACACTAGTTTTACATCATTTTATAGGAGATAGAAAAGGAGGTTCTTCTCCAAGATCTTCTTGAAGAATAGGGAGAAAAGCTTAAGTAGTTATATAAAACTTACTCCATTTTTGTATGTTTTAAGTTCTTAGGAGCTTTGTAATGGTGAAATCTTGATTTTATGAATGTTTTATAATATGTTTGTGAAGCCCTTTGTTAGAACCATAGGAACCCTAACTCTTGTGGTAAATTGTGATGAGATCTTGCCATATTATACTACGATCTTAGAAATCCTCAATCTTATTTGTAAAAAAGAGTGATTTTATATTATATGTATATGTATTTCCTTGAGATGTTGGATGTCTTTGGATTCCTTGCATGAGCTTAATATCTCATATGATAAATCTCTTTAAATATATGTTGGTTTATGGTAATTTGTGATGTTTATTTGACTTTACATGCTAGTTCATTAACTCTTGTACTCTACATGTTTGATAAATTACCTCTTAATGCTTCACTTACTATATAAATGTTTCTTGGATGCCTTTTGATGATATAATGAATGCCTATGATGATAAATTTATTCTCCATTGCTAGGTTAATGAATGTAGTATGTGAATAATATATGTTCTTGCGCTAAGATTAAAGAATGCTCATATAGTATTATTAAAGTAAGTTGGTCATGAACCAATGAGGAGTGAAATAAGCAAAAAATTAAGATAAACATAAAAGAATATAACTAAGAAGAATGTTAAGATGTAAAGATCAAGATCTAAATGTTAAGATATAAAGGTAAAGATGTAAAATCAAGTTACAGTTAAGGTCTTGCCATTGGAGATAAATATAATGTGCAACTTTCTATCAAGGTCCTTTAACTAAGGATATAATATAAGGTCCTTTAACTAAGGATATAATATAATGTGTCAATGTGAACAAAAGTATACGGAATTATAAAGTAAGTGAAATAAGAGTGTGAGCAAGTGAATTTAAGTGTGTATAAAGTTTAAGATAAGTAGAAGAAAAACATAAGCAAGAGTAAGAAAAACAATACTAAGTATTTAAGTGAGCATAAGTAAGTGTAAGTGACCTTAAAAGTCCCACTATCGAGAATATGAAACAATGTTAAGAAATAATAAAAAGTTCATAAGACACATAAAATGGGTGAAACCATAATAAAAGGGAAAGAAGAATTTATGATAAAGAAATAATGTTCAAGGGAGAAAGAGAAGTATATAAGCTTCAAGGGTCAAGTAAATTTATAAGTCATGTAAAGAAATAAAAGTATTAGGTTGGAAAAATAGGGATTTGAAATGATATACCCCTAAGTGGGATGGTGCATGAGTAGTAACCGTCATTAGGCAAAGGGATTATATATTTTTTCAATGATAACCGCCATTAGGCGAAGGGATACTAGTTGTTCAGTGATGACCTCCATTAGACAAAAATGTTATATTTTTGCTCAGTGATGACCACCATTAGGCGAAGGGACACTAGTTGTCCAGTAATGACCACCATTAGGTGTAGGGGCTACACACTTGCCTAGTGATGACCGCCATTAGGCGAAGGGACACTAGTTGCCTAGTGATCCCTGTCATTAGGCGAAGGGGCTACATATTTGCCTAGAGATGATCACCATTAGGCAAAGGGGCTACACATTTGTCTAGTGATAACCGCCATTAGGCGAAGAGACACTAATTGTCCAGTGATGCCCGCCATTAGGCGAAAGGGCTACATATTTACCTAATGATGACCACCAATAGGCGAAGGGACTACACATTTGCTCAGTGATGACCATGATTAGACGAAGGGACACTAGTTGTCTAGTAATGACCGCCATTAGGCGAAGGAGCTACATGTTTGCCCAGTGATGATTACCATTAGGCGAATGAGCTACATATTTACCTTTCTTGAGCATGGAGACCCTTACGTGGGTTATGTGATGTGTTGTATCGAAGATCCTTACATAGGTTATGTGATATGTTGTGTCGAAACCCTTTACATGGGTTATGTGATGTATTGTGTTAGAAGCCCTTACATGGGTTATGCGATGTGTTATATCGAAGACCCGTTTATAGTTTATGTGCAATATACTATGTTGGTGACCTTATATGATTTATGTGATTTACTTTATTGGAGACCTTATATTGTTTATATGATACACTATGTTGGAGACCCTTAGATGGATTATGTCATATGATGTGTAGGAGACCTTATACGGTTATATGATATTCTATGTTGGAGATCCTTATATGGGTTATGTCATATGATGTGTAGGAGACCTTATACGATTATATGATATTCTATGTTGGAGACCCTTATGTGGGTTATATGATATGATGTGTAAGAGACCTTATACGGTTATATGATATTCTATGTTGGAGACCCTTATGTGGATTATGTGATGTGCTTGTTAGAAATCTTTCATGATTTATTTACACTTAGATATGTTTTGTGGTAAGACACCATTGTGAAACACTTGACATGTGACATATAAGTTTCTAAACTATGTAAGAGCAATAGAGATGTGTGACGATTCTTCCATTAGGGTAAAACTCAATGATAAAAGAGATAAATGATAAGTGTTAAACGAAAAATGAAAAGTGATAAATAGATATTAAGACAAGGACAATAGAAATTATTAATGATATGTGAAGACATGATGGATGATAAGTAATATGTGATGATTAATAAGTAAGATTGTGAATGATAAGTACTAAGGTAATTGTAAACTTGCTCAATATAGAAGTAGAAGTTCATATGTCTCATTATACAAATGTGTTTTTATGTTGGCTTATTACTTAAGAATGATGCATACTTAGTTTAAAATGATTTGTATATACATATTTATATTATGAAAGTGTAGTCTATGTATAAGAAATGAATAGAAATACTCATTGAGATGTACACTAGATATCTTCACTAGGGTTGAACCACGAAATGTTTACCATTTGATTATAACTACATATTGATATGTATATTGCCAATTATAGATATGAGAAGAATGTCATGAGTATATGAAATCATGTACATTGTCATATATAGATGTTGAAAGAATGTCATGTGTAAGTAGGATCATGCATATTACCATTTATAGACATTAGAAGAATACCATGTAATCACGTGTATTGCCATGTCTAGTTCTTATCTGATGAACTATGATGATAAATGTATAAATCTTGTGATGTTTAGTAGATGATATATGTACACCAATACATGCATACATGCTAGGGAATGGTATGTGTTTTATATGGAGATACAATCAGTATTTTCATACTAAAGGATTCGTGTTTTACCCATCCGGTTTCTATAGTAGGTTGTGTGTACCTACTTACGAGCCATGGATCTCATCCATCCATATCATTTTTATTACAAGAGAGGTCTAGTGCATGTGTGCCTTTTTTGGAGTACCTTGAGACCGAAGATGAGGCATGCAACCGATGTTTTTTCTTTTAGTTATTTTAATCTAATTTAGACTCGTACATTGTATTAGACTCTATTATGGTTTGTATTAAGATTAAAGTTTGACTTGAGACTTAAAGAATTATATTCAAGCTATAGTGATGGGAGATGGTGATATGATGGTTAGTTGGATTATATAATATGGTTTATTTCTGCTACATCTTTAAGATTATGGTTAGATGTAATAATTTACGATTCTGCTGCTTATGACCTTTTAAGGTTAAGGTTAAGTATTTTATGAAAATCACAGGTCTAGGTAAAAGGTTTAAATTTATAGCCAATTTCATATGGATCTGGTTTAGTAGCGATCTATTTTCACACCCAAATAAGGTAATGAATTTTAGGGTCGTTACATGGGGTGCATGAAATAATAAGTTTTTGTGCAGAGTTTCTTTCACAGTTGAGGTAGAGACAAGTATTTTGGGTTTCCAAGTGACAGACGATGGTGAGACGGTTCTTGTAGTTGGAGAGGACGGATCGAGGTCCCTCTTTAGAATTGTCTAGACAAGTTGACTCAAGGTAGTTACACATATGCAT
>JAOXJP010229743.1:0-10896 GCA_025762735.1 Platanus orientalis | reverse complement strand
AACGAAAAGAAAGCAGGACCAAATGATACTAAAAAAGTAGAAACCCCTCTTAAGTATTTCTCCTCCCCAAAAAATCTACCATTTCCGCTGTTACCACAGCCCTACTGCCTAAGATTCAGCACCCATTACCTGCAAAGCTAAAGGAAAAAATTATTCCTACAAAGCCTTCATCAAAAATATTCGAAGATTATCGTCTTTTTGTTCGAGTCTCTGAAGGACACCCAGTGCAGAAAATGTCGCCTTATGCTGTGATACTAGATCTAAACACCTTCTTAGAGGAAAACCTTATTCGTGAGATTCAAACAATAAAAACAGGCTTTGCCATCTGCCACATGTCTGTACCTGCTAGAGACACACTTTACAACCGTATAAGCGAAATAGAGGCTTACCTTTCGACCAGTGGAGAGTGCAAAGTAGAGAAACCAACAAACTATAAGGCATATCTCTTATCTGGCATTCCCCGATAGTATACGGGCTTTAATGGCTCAGAAATGGTCCAAGTAAATATAACAAGAGAAATTATTGCTGATGCAGTTCAAAGTCTTACTCAAATAGCTCCTGTAAACGTCCTTGTGCCTCGGGATATTGACGGGTCAGAGCACCTTAGTCAAAGGAACTGGGTTGTCTTATTTCCCAAAGATACGGCGAATCTATCAAGAATTCTCCCTCTTTTTGGCGTACATGTGTACACTAAACTCCTACAGAAAAAGACCAAAATTCCCCAGTGCGGAAAGTCCTTTGGTTGGCACAATGAGCGAACGTGCACAAGAACTGCTCGCTGCCGCATTTGCGGGTCCACCCAACATAATGAAAAGGAACATACTACATGTGACCCATCAAGACCTCACCAATGTCCTCCAAAATGTGTAAACTTCCATGGGCCTCACCCAGCAGACTCACTGGAATGTTTGATCAGACCTAAAAAAGATAATAGATTACCCTCTAAATCTGAAATAGCTCACATTCGTCAAGTAGCATCTGCTGCTAGAATGCGCCTGAGAAAAGCACATTGTGATGTTATCTCATCAACTCAACCTACACAAATAGCAACTACTGACAAAATAACTGAGAATCAAACAACTCCTCGTACAGTAAGAAAGCTGTTTACTGAGTCACCCACACCGGCTCGTGGTATATTCGCTACATTATCAACTCCTTCTCGCTGCAGAAGCCCCCAAAACAGTCCAAATCGTATGAATGAATAGTACAACTGGAACATTTAAAATCCTATCAATAAATGTGGGCCGCAGCTCTGCTGCCCACGAAATTGCACTTAATGTTGCCTTTAAATCAAATATCGATGTATTATTAATTCAAGAGCCTTATATATTTAGAGATATTAGAAGGAAGATCACACGAAGACACCCAGCTTTTGACTGTTTCACCCCAACTGATGATTGGTCGGTTAGACCCCGAGTCATCACATATAGAAGAAAAGAATCACACTGTAAATTTTTTCAAGAACGTCCCCTCGCACTGACAGATGTAGAAGTTAGCGATCTACTACTTCTTACTATCCAACCGCCCCGGAGCCCTCAAATTTCTATACTTAATTTGCACAACGCACCGCCTGGATCAAATAACCCAGGCACCGGCGTCAATCTTCTCGTTTCCTTAACTGATGGTTTCCCTCGCTCGAATTTGATATTAGCTGGGGACTTTAACCTCCATCATAAAGACTGGCATCCATCATATCCTGGCCCATCTTCCCCTCAAAGCGAACCTCTCAATGATTGGCTAGAAGTCAAAGGCTTGGTTTTAATTTCAGAGGTGGATGTTCCAACACATAACAGGGGGAATGTACTAGATCTTTGCTTTGCAACACAACAGCTAGTAGCAAAAGGAGTTACATCCGCTGTTCAGAGAGAATTAGATGTGACTTCAGATCATCTACCTATATTGATAACTATTCCAGGTTGCGACAAACACTTACGGGTAACCCCTAAGCCTCGATTCGGGACAATTAATGCAGACACTTTTTCTGCCCTGCTCAACATGCAATTATCAGAGTTAAACACACCTTTACAAAAATCAGTCGCACAAATCGAAGAGAAGACGGAAACACTTATTCTCGCCCTGCAACAATCATTTTCTGGCTCTGCTACACACTCATTGCCGCATAGTTAAGGACAATCTTGGTGGGATGAAACGTGTAGAGAGACGAAAAGGCATTTCAGATAAATATGCCAGCTTAGAAGTCCCACTTATGCCGATAGGAAAGCATACAGAAAAGCTACAAAGAACGCAAAATCAAGTTTTTTCCGTAAAAAGCTTGATGAAGTTAGCAATGCAAAAGAAGCTTTTCAAATTTCCAAATGGCATAAGAGTAAAGGACACTATCGCTCTCCTCCTTTGACAGACCCACTCCACCCCGAAAATCAGCCAGCTCAGACAGCTGAAGAAAAAAGAGATGTTTTGTTAAGAAATCTCCTATGCAATCAGACAGATAAAGAAGATATCCCTCACTCCACTCCCTGTGTTGCAACAACTTCACTTCCATTTCCTCCTATCACTGAAACAGAAGTTTCACGAGCAGTCCTTGGAGCCGGATCAACTACACCAGGTAGAGATGGTATTTCTACGTCAATTTTACGTCTTGCATGGCCTCAAATTTCTAACATAGTTCTGGATCTTTTTCAAGCATGTCTAGAAGTTGGCTATCACCCTCATTGTTTTCGTACTGTAATCTTGGCAATAATCGAAAAGCCAAAGAAGATTGATAGATCCTCACCCAGATCATACAGGCCTATTGCCCTCTTATCCGTGCTTGGAAAAGGTCTGGAAAGAATTATTGCCAAGCGCATGTCTTGGATTGCTATTAAACACAAAGTCCTTGCCCACAAACAGTTTGGTGCACTACCACTAAGGTCATCCGTTGACCTTACTACCTGTCTCACTCACGATGTTGAAACTGCCTTGGTGAAAGGATGGACTGCTTCAGTCGCTACTCTGGACATAAAAGGAGCCTTCGACGCAGTTCTACCAGGAAGACTCATTCGCCGCCTTAGAGAGCAAGGTTGGCCAAGTAATCTTTGTAATTGGGTATCTTCTTTCACAAGTAATCGCAAAGTCTGTATACGTCTTGACGGCGAGATAGGTCAAGCACAGCAGATACAATGTGGACTCCCTCAAGGATCTCCTATTTCTCCGATACTTTTTATGTTATACATATCCCCATTGTTTAAGTTGGAGAAACTTAAAAAAGCTTTTGCTTACGCGGATGATGTCGCAATATTAGAGACTTCCCCATCACTTGAGAAGAACTCGGAGAAATTAGCAGCATCAATCAATCAGGCTTTGGCATGGGGTAGCAATGAAGGTCTAACTTTCGATCCTGGGAAGTCTGAATTATTGCACTTTAGTAGGAAAAGACGTGACAAAAATAGAAATCCTCCAGTCATCACTGACAAATTTCCAATAACCGTCAACTTAGAAAGACCTTATCTTAAGTGGCTGGGTATTCATTTTGATAGAGAACTGAAGTTTAAACATCATGCGTGCATACAAGCCTCAAAAGCCCTCAAAGTTGCTAATACTCTGCGCTGTTTCGGCAACACAATCCGAGGAATACCTCCACGAGTATCCAAACAAGTTATCAGTGCTTGTGTTCTCCCAATTGCTCATTTTGGATCATCGACATGGTGGCCAGGCAAACTCAGGATGAAAGGTAACCGAACAATCAGTAACCGAGTCGGGATACATATCAAAGAACTTGAAAAGGTACACAAAGCAGCAGCTAGAGCCATTTTACCAGTATACCGCACTACATCTACCACAGTACTGTACCGAGAGTCAGGCCTTAGCCCCGCTGAACTAACTTTGGATTCTCTGTCTAGAAGAGCAGCCATAAGAACATATAGGTTAGACTCACGTCACCCAATCTATAAGAAAAGACATAAACTGGCTCTTGGTCCTGCAAACACCCGCCTTGCTCGGACACTAGAGAATATACCATCCTCGGAAGAAATCGACCCACTCTCCCTTCCCCCTTGGGAGAAGTATAAGACAAGTGAAATTACCTTAATGCCAGTACTTGACTTTTCAGGCCCTTCCAATATGAGAGCAAGTATATTCTATGAATTCGTAAATAAACTCCCCAAAAGTGACATTCTTATATACTCCGATGGCTCTAAAACCCCTGATGGCAAATTAGGTGCAGGATACATCATCTTACAGATGAATGTTAAACTCTGTGCTGGAGCTCACCCAGTTGGAAGGAATAATGAGGTACAGGATGCTGAGGCTCAAGCTGCACTTCACGGGATTCGTGCTACTTTATCACTTTCCACAAACCGCTTTGCTAACAATCTGTGGGTTTTCATTGATAACAAAAAGGTAGTGAATACAATTCTAGGTAATGCAACTATCGACTCCTCACAAAAAGTGTACGATGAAATTACGAAGGCAAAAGAATTATGGAAAGCCCGGGAGCGACTCCCACATACAGTGGAGGGACAAATCAATGTTTGCTGGATACCCGGACATTCTGGAATAGAAGGAAATGAATTGGCAGATCTAGAAGCAAAGAAAGGAGCCACCATTTACCCATCAGGGTGCCAAACTAAGTTTTCTTTTGCCTCTCTGCAAAAATGGCACGTATCACACACACAAGAAGCTAGGGAAGATTTGTGGAAAAACAATGCGCCTAACTTTTATAAACAACTAGAAATTAAAGATATATCTTTTACTCCAAGAGAACTTTCTTTGACAAGAAAAGCCCTTGGTAGATTAATTGCACTCAGGACAGGGCATTGAGATTTTGCTCCCTATCATGAACGCTTTGGCCATAAGGATGCTACACTACGATGTCAATGTGGATATCGTAAGACACGATTACATTTATTTTTCTGCAGAATCTTACGTCGCAGAGGTCATCGCCCTGCTGAATCTATTGATCAGTTAATACCTAAACTCCTTGGCACACAAGAAGGTGCCATTGTCTTAACAAAGTGGTTGGAAGACACCAAGTTTTATGAACAGATTTGGACTTGATGAAGGCCATTCTGTGTTGAATATAATTAATTTATTTATTAGATTCTTTTAAAAAAAAAAAAAAATTCAAATGTAATAGCTCAGCTAACACGCAATTTTGCGATTCCACGATTAACCTCCACAGTTTCATACAACGTGGATAGAAATGTATTTAGACTTTGACTTAGATTAGTCCATAAGATCTAGGACCTTGGCCCTAGCGTCCTATATCCGAACTAGGATTAGGGAAAGCTTTTCGTAAAACAGTTTCCCCTTACTCAGACGTTATTTATTTATTTATTTATTTACACATTTAACGTCCGCGGTGAGACTATCTTTCGGTAGTCACCTGATTGCCTCCCGTGGGGCGTAGGACGCGCTAACTAACCTAGCGAATGTCGGAAAACTACAAAAGTTACTACTTTACAACTAATTTGAGCTAGTCTCCTAAGGATTTCCTCAATTCATGCCAATGGAACGAGAGTTTCTTTTTATAATATCGTACAAATAGCCAGAAGTGAATGCGATTACTTTACAATGCGTCCGAATGCCATAGCCCCTACTGTAGTCCCTAATAACCAGCGTATGGCCTCTTCCTCCCTTCTGTTCCCTACTTGTTTCCTTGCCATGCTTCTCGTCTTCCTGCAGAAGAAGAAGTGATCAGGAGTCTTGTCTTCACCACAATCGCAAGCTTCAAAATCGAGGTGCTGAAATCTTTCGTGGTAAGCTTTGAAGTCGCCGTGCCCAGTTCTTGAGGCGATTAGCAGTCCTAAAGTTAGTCTTGGTAGTGAAAGTTCTGTGGGGCGGCGCCTATCATTAACGACTTTTATTCCGAGAGTCTTATATCTCGTTGGCGCGTGCTTATCCCACCACTCTTCTATGAGTGTTTGATACGCTTGTTGAGCTGACTTTTTGACAGCTAAGTGAGATGGATTGTCAGTGATTTGCATCTGGCCGGCAACCTGTGCTCCGGCCTTTGCCAGAGAGTCTGCTTCCTCATTTCCTAAGTTCCCACTATGACCTTGAATCCATTTGCCAAAGATTCCTCCAGTCGCTATGTGCGGGAGCCTATCTCTTTGTATCCATTCTGATTGGATTTTCCATATTTTGAAGGCTTCCTTCTTGCTTGTTTTCGGTGTTTTTCCCAGGAGGATGTCAATCGCTGACTTGTTGTCGCAGTACACTATGATATTAGTTGCGAATTTGGTCAAAGCTTTTGTAGTGCAGGCTAGAAGACCATTACAAATTGCCGTTATCTCTGCGTCAGTCGGTTCGACTTTTCTGTTGATGGGGAAGCTCTCCGCGGCAATCTTTACCCGGGCTTGGTAGATGACATACCCTCCTCCAGCTTTACTTCCGGGGCAGCATGATCCATCGGTATATAGATGAATGTCATGACTTGTTGGTTGTAACTGCTGGTTGATCCAGCGGGGTGTGAACTCTTGTATCGCGGTTTCGGCATCCAATGACTTTGGGAGGAGACTAGCCGTCTGCGTTAGCCGTGTAAGGCCTCTACCATATGCTCTTCGCCTTAATGGGTGTTCCTGGTCTAGTGTTTGAATACGAAGAGAGTGTCGAAGGCGTAATCCTGCTAGGAGAATTGAGACTGGTGGGATACCTGCTTCTCGATGTAAAGCGGGAATTGGAGTCGTCCGATAGGTTGGGAGAATAGCCCTAATACCTGATATAATTGGTTTGCTGAGGTGGTTAAGATGTCGATTGCAGCGATGTTTTAACTCTTTCTGTCGCCCATTGCTCCATGAGAGAATTTTATCTCCGGGCCACCAAACTTCTGCGCCATATAAAGCAACTGGATTGATACAGGCCTTAACAACCTGCCATAATAGTTGGGGGGACGATCCTCTTTGAGTGTTGTTAAGGCGGCGAAGGTGAGTTGCGACCAGTGCTGCTTTTGCGGCCCATTTTTGGCAGTGTGTCAAAAAAGACAGCTTTCTATCTAGCCATATTCCTAACCATCTAGTTACTTGGTTCGCTATGATTTCTTTCTCATCAAAAGTGATTCCGGGGTATTCTTTTGGTCTAGGTGCCTGCGTAAAGTGTTGGAGCTCAGTTTTCTCTGAGTCAAAGGATATGGCGTTGTCTTTGCCCCATTCGAGAAGCTTTCCGAGGTCTTGAGTGAGTATTTCCGTGCATTCAGTTAGAGTGCGCCCCGTCCGAAGAATAGCAATATCATCCGCGTAGCTAAAATTACCTTTTTGCTTGCCCAAACGGAGTATGGGTTCCGTATACAGCATAAAGAGGATTGGGGAGACTGGGGAGCCTTGTGGTAGGCCGCATTGTAGGATGGATTCTTCGGTCACCGTTTCTCCGAGTCGTATTTTAATTGTTCTATTTGATAGAAAAGATTTCACCCACATAATGAGCCACCGTGGCCAACTTTGTTCATCTAGCCGGCGCAATAAACGACCCGGGAGGACTGTGTCGAAAGCCCCTTTGACATCGAGGGTGAGTAGGGAGGCAACCTTGCCACGCGACCGTGCCCTTTCCACATCGTGTACCAGGCAGCTGACTAGGTCTATCGCTGAACGCTTGGGGAGAGCTCCGAACTGTTGTGTGCTTAGTACGCCTTGTTTGACTGCTGTATGACTGATGCGTCTAGCTATTAGTCTTTCTAACCCTTTGCCGAGACAGGGAAGTAGAGCAATGGGTCGCCAGGATCGGGGGGAGCTAAGGTCTCTTTTATTTGGCTTAGGGAGAACGACGACTTCGGCCCTCTGAAAAATTTTTGGATGATATCCAAGTTGTAGGCAAAGTCGGTATAACTTTAGAACAGCGCTTTTAATACTGTCCCAGCAGGCACGAAGAACTTCTGTTTGGATCCCGTCAACTCCTGGTGCCGTGTTTTTGGGTCGTAGTAGACATATTTCGACATCTTGTTCATTGACTTCCTCTGAGATTCGTAAGTTATTGTGGTTTCCCGTCAACAAGGGGTTCCATGTGATATCTTCTTCTGTCGTTCTCCTTTCCAGTAGAGTTTTCTTTAAGATATTTGCCTTGGACAAGGGGTCGATATACTCTCTTCCTTCGTGAATGATAGGGGGCCCAGCGAAATTACCATCAAGTTTGTGCCAGCCGGCAATTTTAAAAATGTCTCTAGCGTTCTGTGCGTTCTGGACTTGATTCTGCCAGTGTGCCCTTTTTGCTGCCCGTGTAGCTCGCCGGAGTGCATGTTTCTCGGGGGTTGCATCTGTTAGTCTTCTGGCATGTCGATAGGCTGCCGCTTTTTGAGCGCAATCTTCTGTCCACCACTTTGTGCCTTGCTCCTTATGGCTTTTCCTCGCCAAGTGGCGTTCCATATTAATTTGGATAGCGTTGACGATTCTGTAAGCTAGCTCATCCGGATCCGAAGGTAAGTCATTATCGTTGATGGTCTCTTTAACTCCAGCAGAGAAACGTGGTATGACATCGGGAGAGATTTTATAGCGTACCTGGCGGTTATTGGCTTTGTGGCCCTGCAATGAGACGTGCGTGATGAGTGTCTCGTGATCAGAAGTGGTATTTAGATGTCCTTCTATGTTGCAATTTGCTCCAGAAAAGTTTCCAAGTACAAGGTCCAGAGTTCCACCGCGGTTGTGGGTGCTTTCAAACGCTGGTGAGATAAGAGTTAAAGCGTTTTGTCTAATCCAACTAACTAACTGATCTGATCTACTTGACGAAGTTGTGCGTGAGTCCCATAAGTAGTGCCTAGTGTTAAAATCTCCCGCAATAAGACTGTTTGGTGGGACAGCCCATTCGCTTAAAGCTGTTATCACGGGGCCATCGTTGGCTTCTTGAGGAGGTCTATAAACATTGACTATCGTTATCTGAGGAGTGGTCCCCATGAGTTTAACCCAGCATATATCTCCTGTGCTAGTCGGTCGGTATTGGGAAGGGCTAAGATTCCTTGATTTCCTAATGTAAGTCATTACTCGAGGTCTAATATCCCAGGAGTCTAAGGGGCTGAAACAGGTGAAATCCGTGTGCTGTTTTGTTATCTTTCGGGTCTGATGAGGCATAATCCAGGGTTCTTGAATAAGTATTATGTCAGCTGACTCTGCACATGCCAATGTCAGGGCGAGGTCGTGATTAGCTTGTCCTCGCGCGGTGTTAGCCTGAAAAATTTTTAGGCTTTTCCTTTGGCGTCTATGTAGGCTTCCTAACATTGAGAGGCGTTAAGGGTGTTTGGTGGTGTTGGGGAACTCGGATTTAAGAGGAGCCAGGCTTGGTGTCCAGCTTTTCGGATTCGTCTTAGCTCTGGGCGGCTCAGATGGGTGACTATGCCTCTTCTAACGAATGGACGTGCAGGGCAAGAGTTATTGTCAGCGGCGTGTGGACCTTTACAGTTGGCGCATCTTGGAGGGCCTTGGCAGCTAGTATGTTCTGTGCTGTTACATTGTTTGCATCTCTGCTCGAAGTTACATGTTCTGGCATCGTGATACGCCCAGCACTTAGGACATTGTGATGGTTTCGGGGCCTTTATAATTGGTCGGGCGGCCGAGCTTGTCCCAAAAATTCTGAAAGGTTTGACCTTGTTAGTGAAGGAAATTACTATAGAGCCTGTTGGCATTGGGTTCTCGATAGTCCTTCTAGTCCAGGAGACTCTTGTAGGGTATGATCCGGTGATAGATATGACTTCATCCCTGACCTGTTCTATTGATATTTCCCAGTTAGTCCCATCTAGAGAACATAAGCTTCGTGGTACGTCGTCAATAACATAGGTGTACCATTGTTCCGCTTTCTCGACTGACCCTCCCAGGATCGAAGTGATTTCTTGAGCTTTGCCTAGTAAGGCTTGTCCATGTTGGGCGGTAGTAGGTACAATTGCAATGCCTGACTTCACTTTCTGAATAGCCTTTAACGTCCCTTTCTCGAGTTCTAATTTGCTTGATAAAGCCGCCTTGACGGCATGTACATGGTGCGCGCGACTTGGGTGAGACTCTGGCAGACGAACAAAAATTCTGTTATCGGGTTTCCGGGCTTCGTGTGGTTGCAAGGATTTTGGTGGCTTATTTGGAAGATTTGCAGAGTGACTTTTTGGTATGTTTGCGCTTACGGCTTGGGCATATGTATCTACCGGTCTACGTCGATTTTGACTTGATTGAATTGGGAAGGCAACTCTTGCGGGATTTGACTCGGGGTCTAGATCTACCATACCTTTGGCGAACCTTTGGAGTACACGTGCTAGTGCTGTGGTCAGTCTTTGAGCTTCAGCAATGAAGCTGGCGTCCTGTATCTTGGTGGTGACTTCATCCAGCGCTTTTGAGTATTCCTTAGCAACACTCTCGCGCTTTGATTGTAGGTGACGTTCTTCATCGAACGCGTTTTCGGTGGCAGCCAACAAGTTTGCCTCAATTATCGGAGTTTTGGGGGCTGAAAGTGAAAGCTGTGGTTGCTTGTCGGAGACCTTTTCTGTTGATTTAGGGGTGTTTTCTTCGATATTGTAATCCGGGTAATTCATAAACGCAGTGAAAGGGTCTCCGGGGCTGAGCGGAACCTGTGTGTTCTTGTATTCTGACTCCTGATGAGCCACTATGTCAGCAAACCGAGCTGTACGCGATCTTTGGGTAGGGATGGATGATAATGGGGGGAGGAAAGACGACGAGCGCGTAGGAGTCGTCGGCGACGACATGTCGACATCGCAGCCGTCAGCCGCCATTGCTCAAAGAGAGCAGCCAGATGCGCTGAGTGAGAAAGGAAAATGAGTCAGTCTAATGTAAGGGTAGAGTATGATTCGTTTTCTTCGTATGCATATTGATATGTATATAGGAGTTGGTATATTGCGCTGACGTTGGTTATATAATGGTCGTGATGTTTGTCTATAATAATAATTGTATGTAAAACGTTAGGGATACGGCAATGCCCATCATGTGACTCATTAGCTAAGCTTACTAATCATCCCTGCTTATAGTTTACTGTCGTTTATAT
>JAOXJP010229742.1:13653-24877 GCA_025762735.1 Platanus orientalis | reverse complement strand
AAAATTGACCTGGGTAGAGGTAGTAAAGAGGGACATGGCAGTTTGTAATTTAACAGCAGATAAGGCTTTAAACAGAGTGGAATGGCGGAACAGGATTCATGTAGCCGACCCCAAATAATTGGGATAAGGCTGTTTGTTGTTGTATTGAGTAAGGAATAGAGTGAAAGAACATAATTTGGTTAATATTGCATATTTTATCACATCCATAAAATAGAGTTGTTGCGGCATCTATCTTCCATAGGGAAGACCCAGGTTCAAAACTCAAAAGGGGGGGGGGGTGAGGGGAGGGTGAGTAGTGCAAAGTGGAGTCATTTGCTTGGGTTTCTCATTGGCTCAGGCTAGTCTCATTTTGTGTTGTCATGACATAGGCCCATGTGGCCATACAAGAAAAGAAAAAAAAAGAAAGAAAAGAAAGATCCAAACCATTCAAATTTATTAGATTTTAGCTTCAAATTAGGTGTATAAGAATCTTCTTATATTAATGGTGACAATTAATTGACCCAACCCACCTAATTACATCCATTTATGTTAATGGGTGAGTAGTGCAAAGTGGAGTCGCTTGCTCGGAATTTTCATTGGCTCAGGCCAGTCTTGCTTCATGTTGTCATGATATAGGCCCATATGGCCATACAAAGAAAAGAAAGAAAGAAAGAAAGATCCAAATCATTCAAATACATTAGATTTTAGCTTCAAATTAGGTGTATAAAAATCTTCTCATATCAATGGTGACAATTAATCGACCCAACCCACCTATTTACATCCATTTATGTTGATGGGTTGACATAACTCAACCCAATAAAGAACCGGGGTAAGTTTACTCCTGTATTTGCTTACTCAGCCCCGGGCAACCCGGCTCTAGTTTCTTACCCAAAAAACCGGGCATAGTTCTTTCCTTATTTGGCTTGAGGGCATATCCTTTTCTTGGTAAGAAGCATATTCTTCTTAATTGACAATTAGGGTCAACTTCTGTTGCATTAAATTCCTCAACCATTTAACAGAATCTCTTACCATATTTTTTCTTTTTTAAAGAATCTTAGGTGTGAAAAAAAGAGAAAGGATTTGCTGCACCCTATACAGTATACTCCCATGTCTTTACACACAAAAGTTGAAGTATACAGGGTTAAAACTGTAAAAATAGCTTTCAAATAAAAAAGTAGATACCCAAAATGGGGTTTGTAGGGTTAAATGATAAAAAAAAAAGTGTTTAAATGAACATTTGCAAGATTGCTCTGTCAGCTTGTGGTGTGGGGACACGAAGAAACATATTTTTTTGGATGCAGAAGATCCTTCCCCCCAAAAGAAAATAAAAAAAAGGGAAAAAGGTTTGTTTAGTACGCACCACGCGTACTTTAAGAACCAGCAATTGCTTCCCACCGCTTCTCCCTCTTATAATTGCCATTACCCTTCTTTTTATTTATTTATTTTTCCGGTGACAGTTGCAGAATTCACGGCGTGTTTGTGATTAAATTTTCCAAGCCGTCCGGCCGGTCCGCCAAACTAATTTCAGAGAATCCAGTAAGCAGTTTTTCCTTCGTAAGAACTGCAAAACCCTCTTTTTTTTTTTTTTTTCTTTCGAGTTCGAGCAGCTCTCTCAATCTCGTCTGAAGGCGGCATTTTGCTGGCGAGTTTTCCGGCCAGTAAGCATCTATCTCTCTTTTTTTATTCCATCTCACATCGTAATTTCTATTTTAATTATTTTTTTTGATTCGATGTTCTAATCTGGTTGGAGGGTTAATTTAATGTGATGGATTTAGTTTTCTTAATCGTATTATATTTCTGCTTTTTTTTTTTTGGATTTTACAGCAATGTTATTGGCTGAATTTCTTCGAATGCAGCTTTTGATTGAGAGATTTTAGACGCAAATCATGATTTTTCTTTTTAATTATTTTCGCTGAATAATGAAATCTATTTTTTTTATAGAACGGATTTTTGAGGTGTGCAGATTAATAATGGATGAATTGCAACGAGATTTTTGTTATTTATTACGCTGAATAATTTATAAATTTATTCGTTAGTTAAAGGGTTATGTTTGAATTTGGGTAATTTTGCAAGGTCGGGATGTTTATGGATGAATGAACTATAGTGAAGCCTTGGATTGAGTCTGGTAGTGGCTTTGTTTGCTTTGGTAAATGGGCTGCTTCCACTCAACAGCTAGAAAGGAGTTCCCACGACATGAGGACCCTGTAATTCTCGCCTCGCAAACTGCTTGTAAGTCAATACACTGGGTGATGCAGTTTCTCATCTTATTTAGTGCAAGATTTCTTGTTAATTCGACAGATAATGATTTCACATCCCCATTGCTTTTAAATTTGATAAATAAAGTTAAATGTTCTTAAAAGGAAGAGAAGAAGTGAGAATTATAAAAAAAATAAAAATAATTTACCTTTTATACTGAGATTGTTGATCTAGAGTTTATTCCAACGGTGTATATGGGCTGAAGTTAGTGCTTCATAGAGTTCTTCTATGCAAAATGTCAAAATCTCTTCTCATGTTTGATGACTGGGTTAATCCTATCGGTGTGTTTCCACAGACTGTTCATGTCTATTGAAGCTCAACAAATTGCATTTGAGGAATTTCCTTCTACCTTAAGCACAACCAAGGATGATGAGTTAGAAACCTTTTATTTTATTTTATATTCTGGAAAGAAAAAAGATGACAACGCCCCCATTTTTTAAGTGATATTCATATTGAACCCAAAGATGATGTGAAAATCTGATGGCAGTTTCTGATCGTGATGATGAATTAAGAACTTATAGGATTTCCCAAACTTTCCCTCTTTCTAGTCCTTTAAAGATATAGGACTGAAGACACCTATGGATGGATCCTTACCATCCCTTAATGAGCATCTGATACGTTTTGTACTGGGTTTCTCAGCAGAAATATAAAAAGTTACCTTGATTTTCCTGTTTTCCGGTTTCTTTCAGTTTACTGTCTTCTTTCTATTGTTACACTCGTTGACAACATCTTTTGAATGTCCAAACTACCCATTTTGTGTCATAATCTTTCAAAGTGCATGCCAAAACAATTCTAACAATGGATTCTTTCAAAGTTATGCTTAGCCTATCTTTTTCTTGGCTTGGTAACAACATTATTTTAGCATTTTATTTGAGGTAGTTCGTGAGGACATATCCATGTTCATAGCTTTCTGTAATCATTTACATTCACAAAGAATTTACTAAGGCACATGATGCTTTACAGGTAACATGGTGAAAAGACATCTTGAAGCAAATGTATGTAATTAAAAAAAAGGTCATACATCATGGACATCTTCCAAGATGTCTGCTCTCCTCCATGACGCTGATACTTGATAGGAAGTCTTGTTTATAACTTTTAGAAAGTTGCCTTGTCCATCTATTTAGAGCTTTTGAGTAAAGTCTTGTTGTTTTAAAAGTCATGCTTATTCTAATGTTCTTTAGTACTTATCTGATGTATCACAAGCCATAATTTGGGAAGAATTAAAGGGTTCTCTGTGAAAACCTATGAAGTAAAAAAGAGATAAATGGGGCAGTCATCCAGTCCATATCAGTTCAAGATGGGACACACAAACAGGACTTAAACTAGAGAGCCTAACTATAACATTTTGTTTGACAATGCAAGTCTCTGTTCTATACATTATTGGACATCTTAAAATTGTTTTTCCATATGAACATCAAAAAGAGATTCTTTGCCTCATTTACAATCTTCAGGTACAAATTGTATCTTGTCATCATAAGCATGAAACCAAAGTTTTGGATGGTTTGTTCCTAGTCCAGACATCATTTATTTACGATAACCAATCAATCATGTGTTGGAAACGGTGTTGAAAGTGCCTAGATTTCAAATCTGATTAGGTGGACATGTTTGAGCCAAAATAAAAGTAGGACCCACGTGTCTTTTAAGGTGGGTCCACATGGGTTCATGTTCACCTCGATGAGAAGAACAACATTTTATAGTTGGATGCTCAAAACCGTTAATGGGTGAATGAGAAATTGTCTCTAAAGGAGCCTAGTTGAACATTGGTAAAACTGGTAAAAGAGTGTGTCCATTCGTACGGTTTTTATAATTATGTCATTGGTAACTGTTGGACCAAATAGACACGCATGTGGCTATTAAATCACACCCATTGACACATGTCTGTTCCGTATAGACATGTAGGTGTCTACTAAATCATCCCCTTACACACATGTCTTTTCAAACGGATGTATAGGTGGCTACTAAATTGCAACTCTCTGCATTTGTATATGTTCGAACACCAAAGGTTGTGTCCTTATGCCTGTTCCGAACAGACATAAACAAGTTTATAAATAAACATCCATCCCTTCATTTTAAAAATGGTTTTTCAATTACTTTATTATGAATTCAAAATTTGTAGTGTTTCCTAAGCATCATAGAGGATGTTCAAATTAGGCATATAGTGAGCATGATAGCATGTTCGTGTTCTAAGAGAGAGAGTACAGCACAAGTTTGATTTGCCAGGCACACAGATTGTAGTGCTTCTTCTGTGTATATAGATCATTGTATCCTGGGAAGCAGACACCCGAAGAGTTCGTAAGCGCCTATGAGAGGGGCAAAATCTGTTTTAAGGAAATAGTGTCAAACACTAGCCTTGATCAATTTCAGGTATGATTTATTGTCAAATCGTCAAGTCAAGTAAGTGGTTCTTTTCATATCAATTTTAGTATTTTATTTATATGAAATAAATATTACTTGTTCACATAATAGTGTATACATAAAATATAAAACAACAACTTATTCATACAACTAAAGTCAACAAAGCCTTATTCTAAATACTTGCAATCAACCACAAACAAAATCCACTTCTTCCATTCCACTCTAGTGCCATATATGTTGCTAAATCACATCATTTATTTCCTCACTACTTCATCCACAAGTCTATTTTAGCTTTCTTCTACTTCTAACACCTTTAACATGCACCATCTCACTCCTTACTAGTATAGTTAGTAGTCTTTGTTGCACATGATCATACCATTTCAATCAATTTTTTTGTTATCTTGTCACCCATTAGTGGTACCTTTAGTTCCCATGGATGTTCTTTTATTTATAATGATATCATGCCTAGTTTTGACATTAATACATCTCAACATCCTTATCCTAGCTATGCTCACTTTATGTATGTGGTGTTTCATGGCTACCATGTTAGGATCGAAACTCTCATTTGATGCAAGCTCCTTGGGATGCAATAATAAACACAAAATCAAGAGCAAATAAGTAAGAAACCACAATATAAAGTTTTACGTAGAAAACCTCAAAATCAGGAAAAAAGCATGGGGAGCTACACAAAACAATTTCACTATAATGAAAGATTACAAATTACAAGTTTCTCTCTCACATATAAACACTCTATCACAGCCCAAAACCTTGAGAAGAAACATTTTCTCAACCTTCTTCCCTCACAACCCGGAGAAGAAACCGTTGTCTCACCTTTAAGCAACTCCTTTAATGAGAAAACCTTAGAGGAACCATTTTTTCTCAGTTACAACCACTTCTTTCACTCACTCTTAACCATAGACGAGCTTAAGAACATTATATTGACCATAGAAAAATCAAGTTTGATGGGACTCTTGCCAAAAATCAACTTTTCTAAATTGAATTTGTGTTGTTGGACTGGTCTAGAAAACTTTGGATTGGTTCAGATGTGTTCTATCCCCATACTGTGGACACCAAATTCAGTCTGGACCGGTCCATCCTAGTTGAATTGGTCCCAATTCCCCTTAGACCAATCCAAACTATCAAGAACATTTTCCCTGACCTTTTTCTCGAACTCTTCAACTCTGATCTTCTTAATTCTTCCTTGGACATCTCCTTATCAGTCTTCACACCCCAACATGCCCAACCTTCTTCCCCCTAGTCATCTTATAAAGTTTTCCTTCAATTTTTGTAATATGTATCACACAACATTGTAGAAACATGTCTCCACTTCATCCACCTTATTCTAATTCTATGATTAACATCCTCTTCTATTTTACACCAACTCATCTTAAATCTTTTTAATTTTGAAACATCCATGGTTGTAACTTGATTTTTACATCCTCTCTAATTTTATTAACCAAAATAATATCATTGGCAAACATGATACACCATGAGACCTTCTCATGTATATGCCTAGTGACCTCATCCATAAATAATGTTAAGATGTAGGCTCAATGCTTAACCTCAGTGTAATATTATTGTGATTGGAATCTTGTTCATCTCTTAGCTTTAGGAAATATTGTTTGTACACAACACGTTGCCTTGTGGATAAGTCTATTGTCTATTTATGTAAATGGTGTTTCTCCACACAGACATGCCAGAAGGGTAGAATAGATGTTATCCACAACCCCAGCTCTGTCAAGGTGGTAAGGTTGCCAATTATTCGGTTATAAATCTGTATTTGGTTTCATATTCAGTCTACTTAAAGTGAATACAGATACATCTATTTCTAATTTGTTTATTTAGATAAACATATGTATTGGTTTAAATTAAAATCTAACTAATATTTAAACTATAATATCGTAGGTCATGTAACATAGAATACAATATATGGATACCTAAACCCTAACCTATTTTTCGTCTCACATTCTCATTTTGTATAAAAGAAAGATGGAAACCTCTCTAGTGGTCAGACCCAATCATCTTCCATCTCTGTAGCTCCTAGGTCCTTACTGCTTTTGTAAATATCTACAAAATATCTTAATTTGATCCCATGTTCAATTAAATAAATGAATATGAATTCGGATATGTTTACATCTGCCTTCATTTTTAGTTCATTTACAGCCTTACAAGCAGTGGTGGAGCCACATGGGGACGGGAGGGGGCCATGGCCCCCCCCAAACTTCTACGAAAGTCTTAACCATATACCAATAAGAAAATATCTAGCATTTTGTATGTCCTACCATTCCTCTACCATAGGTTGACACATGATGGTTTTTTGAATTTAGTGCCTCTTTTAAATGAATAACAATTGTTCATTTGAACACTTTTTTTTATAGTTTTAGCCCTATGCACCCACCCTTTGTGCATAGGACACGGTAGGACATACGACATCATAGACATAACGTTTGTATCCTTAGGAAAAACCAATATATGTTGCGTTGAAAGATCTTTTATTCTCAGATATTTTGTATTCTCCAATTTTGAACAAAATCATTATTGATAATTAATTGATTAAAAGTAATAATAGAAATAATATCCATATCACAGGATAAAAGATATCATAATCATGAATGCATATAGATTAATCAATCCTCCTTTTTACCAAAAAAAGAAAGAAAAATAAATCCTACAAAAGTGTATATATGTATGTACATGCATGGCCCTCCATAGTATTTCCACTTTTTCAAAAGGGGAAAGGTTGTTCTATCCAGGATGGTGTCCGGGACACCATGGGATGTCATATGAAATAAAATGGGTGGGTGATGCATTTTTTGAATATGGAAGATGCATTTTATTCCATATGATATTCCCTGATGTTTTAGACACCAAATCCTAAACAGAACATCTTTTTCGTTTCAAAAGAGCCCCTCGCATCATATAGCTCAGTTTGCCATTATCTAAGTTTGAGCTTAATTTTTGTTATTTATGAGCATAGCCTAAAACTAAAGTCTTGCTCATTACACTAAACGAGTATAAGGGGAATTATAATGGGCTTGGTTTAGCGTAAGCTTGGACTATTCAGATAATTGAATTTAATATAATTAACAAAAATTAATAAACTTATACCAAGTTTCTTTTTAATTTAAAGATTTTAGATTATGGTATACGTGGAATTGCAAATTTGACTTATGTAGCTTCATATTAAAATTTGGGTTAAAGTGAGTAAAGGTTAGTTGAGTTGAACTTGAGTTTGGTCTTATCCCTAGCAAATTCTTAATAAGCTGAGTTTAAGTTTGATTCATCTCTCATAAGCTAAAATCAAGATGTGTTTAGCTTGAATTAGCTCAACTTGTTTACAGAACTAGTAAGATCTACTATTGGGAGAGGGAGTCCTTTGTTTATTTGGTTTCGTCTACAATATTTAAATTCATCGACTTACTAACAAAGATGGAGCCCATCAAAACCATTGAAGATGTCAAATGCATAGGTTTTGTTTATATGATGCACAATCATGCGGAATAGGATTGGTGAAGACATTAGGGATTCCAAATTTTGTTTTATTGTTGAGAAGGCATGTGATGAATCTAAGAAGGAACAAATGACTCTTGTTTTGATATTTGTTTAATAAGATGGTTTCATACAAAAACATTTCTTTGATTTTGTTTATATTAAATATAAATCAGCATTGACTCTTTCCACCATTCTTTTCTATCCTAATCATAATATTCAAAATATTCGTTGACAAGAATTTGGTACAAGCAGTATGAAGTCACTTTTTTATTATGCATTTATTAATGGTTTATAAAATACTTTATTTCATCTTGAATTGTATATAATAATATTCTTTATATTATTATAGATAATAAATACATAAAAAAAAAAAAAATCAATCATCATAGTTTTAGTCTAAGATAAATAGTTGGCTCCGCCACTCCTTACAAGGAGAAGCTAGGTGTATTAGCTATCTCCTTCTCTGTTTAAGAAAGCGTAAATGATCATTTTGACCTTAGACTAGCTGTTTCCCACGTTCATAGGTAGAATTTAATACCATATATATCCCCAGCACTATTAATAGAGCTAACGTGTCAATCAATACTATAACATCTCTTTTGACTTTATAGAGACTTGCTTGTATTGCAACACCGTCCACCGTCCACCAGGGCTGCATGATCGGGTGGTCGAGGCATCATCCTTCTTTTGTGAAGGTCATGGGGTCGAATTACATGGTTGGATTTGCAGTGTACGTGGATACTTGCTTAGAAAGCAATGGTAGATGGGCCCTAGAGGCTTAAAAAAAAAAAAAATCAAAAAGTGAAACGTAGCCACAAATTAAAATTAAAAAAGAAAAAAATCAAAATCCTTGCTAAAGGCTTCGAAAGGGTATCCATATAACAAACATCAGTTCGGAATAACGCATTATGGATTGCTGGCTGTGTAGTAATCCCGCGTGAAGTTTGAGAGACATGCCCAAGGCTTCCACCATCGGAGAGGGTGTAACAATTTTTGCTTAGAAACTAAGCGTCACTTCCTAGTTCCTAGTAGTCCAAATGAACCAACCAGTATTGTTTAAAAAGGCACAAAAGGAAGGATCATCTTGTCTAAACATAACTCATTCACACTTTCCAGTGTTCCAATGAGCCAAAAGAGTATGGGCAACAAAGCTAGAGAAGACCTGATCACATGCTTCTTTGGAGTCTAGACCCTATTTAACAGACGAACGAGAAGAAAAGCGACCTGCAAACCAGATGGCCCACGTAAAGGCATTCATGATTCTTTACATAAAATAAACCTTCACGCTGCACACACATGAATGTTCCCATCCCAATAAAACTCCTTCTGTCACTTTAATCCATGCCATATAAGTGATGGGCCCCCTACTCTTAGGTGGATCCATATTACAAAAAAATATAAACCGTCCGATGATGATCTTAATCACAGAGACAAGTACACAAACGACCATTTTAACATTTAGCCAACAAAAGTCAAATCTAAAGTAATCTCAGTGTCCCCCACCCTCTGACTAACAATCTTCAATCTCTTATCCACCATTTCTTCCCTGTCGGCACATGTGAATGATGATGGCGATCATGACTACTGCTAGCAAGCGGCCGAAGGTTGTCTCGAGTGGTGGAGGACTTGTGGGGTCTTCGCCTTAGAAGAGAAGAACAAGCTTGTGGAGGCACTGGGTCCCTTGTCGTGGGCGTTGCTCGTCACGCGCTCGCACCTCGGGCACATGCTTAGCGTCGACGCCGGCAGGGGCTCGCAGTTGTGCGGTGACATTACCGTGGGTGGCCCTACCCTCATGGTACGCAGCTCCTCCACCTCCCTCTGCAGTCTCCTATTCTCCTCCGTCAGTGACCCAAACCACCTCTTCAGATATTCGCACTCCATCTCCGTCTGCTTCAACTTCGTCCTATCAAATGCCAGAAAATCAACACTGAATATCTCTAGGGAAAGCAAAGATCATGTAGAATCTGATTCGGGACTTTTTTTTCATACATTTGTAACTCAAATACATAAAGTATCTATAAAATGGTTATGGAGAGGGCCACTTGAAATGATGACAGTAGACCAATCCCAATCGTCTAATCCACCAATAAAGGGATTGGATGATCAGGATCACACAAGAGGTGATTGGGTTTACACGTAAGAGATGAAAAAGCACTAGGGTTTCTTGCCCAATAATAGAGCTTTGTGGGGTTGAAATGAATACCCAACTGAACGGACCAAAGATTGCCCTCTGGCTTCGGAAGTACATTTTATACGGAACAGAATCTAATTCGATTATTGGATGCTATTATTCGGAGGGTTTCACTTGATACGGATATACTTTTTAATTATAGAGAATGTGAAGGGCAAAGTCATAAAAAAAAAAAAAAAAAAAAATGAAAAGAAAGAGTAAAGAAAGAAGCTTTCCGAGATGGAAGAATCAAAAGAGAAGTACGTAGTTGTTCAGTACCTGGCTCTACGGTTTTGGAACCAGACTTCCACTTGGCGTGGTTTTAGCCTCAATTGTAAAGCCAAAGCTTCTTTTTGTTTCTGCCAAAAAAAAAAAAACCCCAACAAAGTTAAGAAAAGAAAGAAAACGTTATTTTTTCGTATTGGCTGGAAATGATCATGGCTTACAGGATTCAAGGTGTGATTCTCTCGGAAGCTTTCTTCAAGTAAATGAGACTGCTCTTTTGAGAGACGAAGCTTCTTACGAGGAGGGACACCGCCGGTCTCTTCTTCGTCCTCTGCGCTTCCCATCATCAATTCTTCTTCTGTGCCTGAATAAGGCACTTGATTTATGTCCAAGTCTCTCATCACGCTACCACCTTCTGCAGTATAGGATATTTTTAAGGAAATAAATAACCTACCCATTGAAAAGCCACCACTTATGAACCTAAAGAGACAAAAAAAGAAATAAGAAATAAGAAATTCACACTAGTTTAGATTAAATACGTGTGTGATAGAAAGGTCTGGAAATATAAATAAAAGATACAGAACCAGAAAAAGAAAGAGAGAGAAGGAAAATGGGCAAAATGCATAGAGAAGACAAAACGTAGTTTCGAAATAAATAAACATATATATAAAAAGGAGAATCCTAACCAAATAAAAATGCAAGAAACCCGGGTAAAATCCAGATCCCAAACGCAAAAGAGAATAAGAG
>JAOXJP010229742.1:0-13643 GCA_025762735.1 Platanus orientalis | reverse complement strand
CCCCCCCCAACCACCCCCCCCCCCCCCCCAAAAAAAAAAAAAAAAAAAAGCCCATTTAAGGAGAAGTTAAGAAAAAAAGTAGAGATCTTACCTTCACATCTACCAGAAAGGAAATTTCATAAGAGACCAAAAAAAATCGCATGAAAAAGAGGGAAAAAACACTAGTAAAATAAAATTTAAATAGAAAGGAAAAATTGAGAAAGGAAAACCAGAGCCAGAACTAAGGAAAAGGGACAACTTCTTTCTTTTTATATTTATTTTTTATTTAGGGTAAAGGAAGTTGCTTACCGAAGAAAGGAAGAGATGGGGAAGAAGCGAACCCAGGTACAGATATCGTTAACTCTAAGCAAGAAGAGGTCGTCGCCATGAAAGTTGCAAAGAAGAGGAGGAGAAGAAGATGGAGAAACGATGGGAAGTGAAAATAAATAAAGACAGATCCTAGGTGGGTGAAATGGGAAACCGGTGAGGAAAGGTCAAAAATATCTAGAGCAGGGGAGTTGATGGAGGAGAAGAAAAACTGGTAGCTAGGGGCTAGACAAGAATCTTGACTAGGGTCGTCATCTCAAGAACGTCTGACCGTCAGATGCTAACCACGTTTCATTATAGGTGGGACTATTGTAGGAAAATAGCCGGCAGGTTTCCATTTTAGGGGATGGTGAGTCGGCTTGTCGGTTCACAGGTCGGCTGGCGAGATGATTGGGAGCTCTGACTAGGGGCGCTGTAAAAGGAAACTAAATTAAATGAAAATCTGGAAAAAGATTCAGGCCTGCGTTGCATGGGATGAAGCTCAGCTCCATCATCCTCCCTGTACTGTCACTTGAGCAATCCTTGAGAATTGTAAAGTTAATCGGATATATATATATATATATAAGACTTAATTGAAAAATTAGGGCTGTCAATTAGCTAAACTAGTTATGAGCCAAGCCTGAGCTTATTTACGTAGACTCGTTTCCTAAATAAGCCCAAGTTGAGCTTTAAACTCACCTCCTTAAAAGCTTGGTTTGGTTAAGAATATGTTTTTTGTTTTTTGGGACAAGCCTAGTTAACCCAAGCCTGAGCTTAAACTTCATGTGACGAAGCCGAGTCAAGCTGGGAGCTCAGCTCATTGACAAACGGTGTTGATTAAAGAAGTGCTTGGAAACCTATCTATGAAGGGCCGGGATTAAGTACGAATGAAATTCGTACTGATGCATGCACCAAGGGGCGACCCACCAGTGCCGAAAAGGGTTTTGTATATTTTGGGGGCTTTCATTACCTACGAATGAAGTTTGTACTGATGCGCTCAAACAGCACCAAGGAGCTCACGCATCAATACCGAAAATGACTTACACGTTTTTTTTTGGGGGGTGCTTATCACTTTTCGGTACTTATGTGTCTGCCCCCTGGTACCATTCTGATGCATCAGTATGAATTTCAATCAACCTAACCTTTTTCGATTTTTTGGGGGTACTTATCACTTTTTTGTGCTGATGTGTTTGCCCCTAGTGCCATTCACATGTCTCCGTATGAACTTCATTTGTACCTAATCTTCTTGAATCTATTAAGGATAATAAGTCATTTTTTACAAACCGGCAAATAATTTGCTCCTTTCTCCCAACAGTCCTATTTTATCCAGCCTCAAGCTAGTGAAGGCATGTGGCATTGAAGAAAGTTAAATATTCAAAAATCCTAAATTACCCTTGCTTCCTCCTCTGATCGACATCTTCTTTCCCAAACCCTAACAACTCAATCCCATTTTCTTCTTCCATTACCAAGGCTTCCACTGACACACGGCAGCCTCCTCACCAACTAGACCACCAAGGACACCAGCTCCCGCTCATAGTGGGGTGTTAGATGCACCGGCGGTATGGATTTAGAATCATCTCCAGTCTGAATGGACAAGTACCACACCATTACCAATAAGTGCATGACATGTGGTCTGACAAAGGGTGTTTAAGTCAATACATATGAGTCAAAGGAGGGTATTATTATAAGTACACAATAAATAAGTACCTGTGTATTTATTAATACACCTTTTGTCGGACATTGTGTCACACTATGAGAAGAGACTGGAGTAGTACATGTCCATTCAAACTGGAGATGATTTGAACTCGGCGGTATGCCCTTTCCTCTACCCTTTGTCTTCTTCCTTCGCTAATATCTCCCCTCTTATTTTCCTGCAACTTTCTCTCGATCCTTATTCTGTCCTTTGTATTAATCTATGACATCATCAGCAACTCAACTCCATACGAATCAGCTCATTGTCTAGAACCCGCTGGTTACTTAAGCACCCTCTCCCCTCTCATCTTCAAGCTCATCCTGCTAACCCATCTTGACCTCTCTCTGTGACCTAACCCTTCCACCTTATCCTCCCTCACCAAACTCAAACACACAAAACATCCAATGACTTCTCTCTTCCTCCCTGGTTAACCCAACTCACATCGTCTTTAGACATTTTCTAAAAAATTAATTAATTTTTTTTTTGTAAAAAGAAAGGGTTTTGTCAAATGGGCACCGCATCACCAACACTATACTCCATTGATTATTTAAGGGAGCTGCTAGTCGCACCTCAAGTTTTTCTGAACTCCCCTCAAGTTTTCTCCTTTTTAACTTCACCTCAAAAAATTTTGAACTTACCTCATCCCCTTCTCATTATACCCTTTATCCCACACCTCCCATTAAAACATAAACAAAACTCCCTCACCTCCATACCCCACACCTCCCCTTTCACGAACAGAACCATCGAGCATTGAGAAACCCCTCTCCCTCACTCGTTGAGTGTCACCGAACGCTATCCCTCTCCCCCTCACGATCACTCTCCCTTCCCCTTCCCTTCTCTACCTCTCTGTCCCTCTCCCTCATCTTTTCTCTCCCCCTCAACATCTCCCTCTCCCTAGCATTCCCTCTCAATCTCTCTCACAATCCCTTTCAATGGCTCGTACACGAGGAGGACCCCAAGGAAGACCCCGTACACGAGGACGAGAATCAATCGTCTGCGGGAGACCGAGAAGAGGTGAGTTTTTTTTTTAAGGTTTTTTTTCCTATACGCATGCGCTTGGGCTAGTGTTGCCAAGTGGGGAGCCACTGCTCGGCCAGCCCAACCGAGCACCTAAAAAGGCATTCGGTTGGGCTGGCCATGCGGGGTAAGCCTTGCTCGGCTGGGTTGGCCGAATAGTGGCTCCCCACTCGGCAGCACCAATCCGAGCACAACCCAAAAAAGAAAATATATCAAAATAAAAAAATAATAATAATAACCAAAAACAAAACAAAAAAAACACTAAAGTTAATCTTTAATTTTCACAATTTTATTTGGTTCTTATCTTGTTAAGCCCTAGTTAAATCATCATTTAATTTTTCCTACTGATTCTTTCAAAGTAATTGATAGAATAGGAATCTAGTTTTTTGTGTTGAATTGCTTGGGATTATTAACTTGTGGATTTCTTTAGCTTCTTTGCATGCATACTACATCACCACCTCTCTATGAAACTATCTAGCGTGTTGATAAGATGGATGTGCTGGGTAGTACAACTGACCATGGCTATGGCTATGGCTATCATGTGAAGAACTCCTGTGTTCACGAGGCATCCTCACTTTCGGATCTAAATAATGCACTAGATAAAGATGAAGCATTGTTCATCGACATTTTCCCATACCCATACCCATACCCATACCCAGAGTACCTATATTGATATTGTCCATCATAATGTTGGGTACGTGTAGGCAACTAAGACGAGGATCCAATGCCTCTCTGTGTAGGTCAAATGCCATGGTGTGTGTTCTGCGTAGAAATGTACTGGTCGTTGTATCCTGTTAAATGGCACGGGATAGGAGAGCCAGCTCCCCTTTCACCCTCCCCAGCGGCACCAGCTACTTCATTATATCTAACAATCAGAATCATCAAAACTTTGATGAGTCTGCTCACCACTATCCACTGCATGCTCTTGGATCACATCCTCATCACCACTCTTAACTTCCAGTGCACCATTGACTTATGGTGCTGGATTTGAAAAGAACACATGCATCTCCCCGTTGCTGTCATCAAAATCCTCAGTCATGAGTTCAACTATGGATCAGTTAGTTTTGATTCCAACCCCACAGATCTATGGCCTATTATATCATATATGTCATATATTTATATTTTAGATTTTCAAAGAATGGTTTTGATCAGTCAAACACCCTTCAAATCATTCTTTTGATGCAATAAATGACACTGCACACAAGATGAAATAACAATATCTGAAGCAATGTCGAATGAATATAATTGGGTTTATCATAGATAAAAACTGGGTCAATATAGGCTTATATAAGGGACTGAACAATAAGCTTAAGAAAAAGTTGCAAATCTGGTTTAAGTTATTATTCAAACGGATGGTAATCAAGTGGATTGAATGGTTTCTATTCTGGGATTAAAACAGTAGGTAAGCTATGGATTAGGAGTGGAGCATAATATAGGGCAATATGTCAGATCTAAGGAGCTGTAAACAATAAAACCTGGAACATATAAGAAGTCCAAAAATATCACAGGACCATAGAATCAGCTCTGCTGGTCCAGCAGTCTCATGTGACTTATATCAAATAGGTGATAGGACTTGTAGGCCTAGGTGTTAGTTGGAGATGATAGGTAGGTTGTGGGACATGTTTCCGATAAGGTTGAAGTCCAGAAATAGAAACACAGCAATTAGCATTTGTATGGTTGCCACAAGGAGTATTTGGCCATGGATTTTAGAACTCCATCCTGAAACAGATGTTAGCTATGGGAATATCATTGCCACAGGTAAGCTTTGCTTTATGGAAAGATGTTCCAGAGGGAAAAACTCAGGGAAAGGATTTAAAGATGCATCCGTAAGTCTAAGTTGAGGTTTGATGTGAAAATCAGAAGGAAAAGTGGGATAAGATGAAGTTGCAGGTGCAACAGCACAGAGGGAATGGTGAAGATTGCCTGTGGTAGATTCAAGTAGAAAGTATTGAGACTGAATGGTGATGGCAATTCTTGCTATTGAAAGGACATCGTTTGAGGTGTCGTGGTCCAAGAAGGGATGTCGGGATTTGGTGAAAATCACAGAAAGGGGTTCTGGATATTCAACCTTTATCGAAGTCAAACCATCTTCTGTCAGATGGTTGATCGAACATTTACGTCTAGCTTGTCGTATTCCCGACATGGATCGACTGGTGAAAACAGAGGATGAAGGCGATGCAGTGCTGGTACTCCAACACAAGAAGAATAACATTGGTCGATTCGTGATGATCTCTGCAACACCTAGGGAGGGTAGAGGCAGGCACATCCTTGTCCGGAAGATCGAAATGCTTGTGGATGGGATAACCTTGCTCGGGCCCTGCAATCAGACTTCTCCAATTCGCAGGGTGTCAAACACCAAAGACCCTTTAAAAGTCTTCCATAGGACTTCCCAACTTACCCAAGAATGAAGTTGCTTGTTTCTCGCTCTAACGCATGGAAAAGGAAGGACCGTCATGAGGATTGGGCCTTGGGGATTTGAGTAGAGAAATTAGATTCCAACATGCCATGGGAAGAGGTGGACGATCTTGTTTCCTTGGCTCTTCTCCGACAGAAAAGGGTTAATACGAAGGTTTTTGCCCATAATTGAAGTCTGATTCTGGGATTAAACTGGGAGGAATCCCAATGGCTTGACGCCCATGGCTCTCGAATGGTGTGCCCAGGAACCCTTGTTTTTCACTGGTGGTCTCCTCTTGTAGGAACAAAGGTGGATTCTGGATGGGTTAAAGAGGTTTGGCTTCGCATAAGGGGCCTCCCCTTTCACCTTTGGACAAAGCAAATCCTCTCTGCCATAGCGGAAAAATGTGGATTGAGCAAGATTGATGAGAATACATCCTCCCTTAGGGACTTGAGATGGGCACGTATCTTGATAGCGAAGACAGACATTCGTCTGATCCCTAGAACTGTGCAAGTATCAGACGGGAAAATGAACTATCAGGTTGTTATGGTGGTAGAAGACGATTGGGTTGAAAGCTTGCTCACTGAAGATCATAACCACCGGAAAAAGCATGCGGGACAGGGTCAACGGTTTTCCGACCAGAGGCGGGTTTCTAAAGCAGTTTTCATTTTTGACAAAACTACTAATGCTGTACAGGGTTTGATTTCAAATTCAAAATCGCTGGAAGCTTCATTGCAAGGAGATGCGTGTGTTGAAGATACTTGTGCTTCTTATGACGGAAATACCTTGGTCTCTGTGCCGTTGGAAGATATTACGAAAGGGCATTTTAGGGAAGTTAAGTCGATGCCAAGTAAAGGCGCAGGGGATAGGGGTTTGGTCCAAAATACCCCTAAGGACGCGCGGGTGGGGAAGGAAGCTGTAAAAAGCCGTAGGAGAGGTTCGGCATTACCATTCAAAAATTTCAGAATTACTTCTTTACCCCTGAGGTCCCCCTTTTTGTTTGAGGATCAAAGGGCAGTTTCATCATGGAATAAACCGAGACTGCCTCTTTACTCAAGGACCAAGGATTGGGTTCAAGCCCACTTCTATAATGCCTCCGGTGAGTTAAAAATCCCGATGAGGAATACGGCGACACAGGGGTGAATGAGAGCGCCTGAAAGTCTAGAATCGTGTCGAAACAGGGAGTTAGGGGCTTTGACAAATCTCTCGCATGAGGGAGGTGAGATCCCTGAGCTTTCAGATCGCGAATTTCATGATGCTTTGTCATCCAGTGCTGAGGAGGGGAGGGTGCAGGAAGAGGAGTCACAGGTATAAGTCTCCAACCTTTTTCCTGAAGTGAGACTTTTGGCGATCGACCTTGGTGCTCCTCCGAATGATCCCAGCGTACAGGAGGAGGATCCACAGGTACAAGTCTCCCAACTTCTTTCTGGCAATGAGACCTTTGGCGATTGATTTGGGTGCTTCTCCGAATGATCCCAAGGAAACTGTGTCAGAACCGGCATAGCATATTCCAACTGAGAATGATCTCCAGATTGTCCCAGTAGAAGAACCACTCCTGGCACTCTTAGATGTATCCTTATGGGTGTTGAGTCAAATGCAGGCGGTGAGCCATTTTTTAGGCTTATCCTTTGAAGGAGTGGAGAAATAGGTGATTGACCTTTTTACAGCCTTAGAGAGGGAGATTTCTATTTCAGGGTCAGAGATGAATAACAGGTGGGTAAACAGAGAGCTCCAGAAACTTCGGTCAGAATTTCAGAGAAGCAGTGTGAGTCAGTTTAGGCCTGGTACTGAAGGCTATAGCCGTGGTGCATCTTAAGGAAGTCGGGCTGATTTGCTTCTTCTGGGTTGCATCTTGTTAGAAATGTCTTTCTCAATTTAGCTTAGAATGTAAGAGGTCTTGGGAAGTTTGATAAAAGGCTTTTGGTTAAAGACATCGTGGATTCTAGCTCTGTGGAGTTGCTGGTCCTGGTGGATTCAAAACTAAGATCTAGTCCTCGTGCTTTCATATGCCAGGTATGTTCTTTCCCTCTTGTTGATGGTATTTGTCTTCCTTCTATAGGGGCTTCTGGGGGTATTTGGTGATTTGGGACACAAGCAAGATTGAAATAACTAATTCCTGGGTGAAATATTTCTCTGTCTTTGTGTGTGGTCGTTTGAGAAACTCTGAGGTGAATTGGCTGATTACTGGAGTGTATGGGTCGTGCATCTCTGAGAGGAAGCTGGGTTTCTCTCAAGAACTGTCGGATATAAGGGTGTCTTGGAATGGTCCTTGGTGCATTTGTGGTGATTTCAATGAAATCCTGTACTCGGAAGAGCACATGGGGGATAGCTCTATGACATGGGGGATGCATCTTTTTGCTGAACTGGTAAATACTCATGGTTTAAGGGACGTCCCAATTTCTGGTACTTCGTTTACTTGGTCAAGCATGCAATCCAATCCATCTCTTAGTAAGCTAGACAGATTCCTGCTTTGCTCGGAGTGAGATTCTTCCTTTCCCTTTTCCAAAGGGGTGGTCAGACCTGGACCAACTTCGGACCATATTCCTATTGTTTTGTGTGGTAAAATGCCTACTGGGGAACCTAAGCCTTTTAAATTTGAAAATATGTAGTTGAAAAGTTCTAACTTCAAGGAGATGGTGAGGGGATGGTGGGACTCTTTTAAAGTGTCAGGGAAGCCGGGCCAAAGACTTCGATTAAAGTTGAAGCTTCTCCGTGATAAGTTGAGAGTGTGGAATAAGGAAGTGTTCGGAAATGTTGATTAAAAGAAAAAAACAACTGCTTGAGGAGATTAATTTTTGGGATCTCAAATGAGGAATCCCACCAATTGTCCAATACGGAGAGACAAATGAGAGATTTGGCCAAGCAAGACTTTGCCAAAATCACTAGTTTTGACGAGATCAAATGGAAGCAAAAGGCTAAGGTTTAGTGGCTGAGAGAGGGGGGTAATAATACAAAATTCTTTTATAGAATTGCTTTCTCTCGCATGAATACAAACTTCATTCACCATTTAGTGGATGAGAATGGTCATGAAGTGGATTCATCGGGCCTCTTCAATCTCTATAAGGATTCGGGTATCACAAGACCTAAGCTGGAGGGTCTTCATTTCCTCATATTGTCAATTGAGAAATGTATGGATACAGTCATCAAGAATGGTAATGCCAGAATTTTCTGTAAGCTCGACTTGGAAAAAGCATATGATAGAGTAAATTGGGATTTCTTGGATTACATGTTAAGGAAAATGGGTTTCGGGAAGAAATGGAGAAAGTGGATGAAAAAGTGTTACAGTACAGCTCACTATTCTGTTCTTGTTAATGGAACATCGGTTGAACACTTTCATGGATCCAGGGGCTTGCATTAGGGTGATCCCCTTTCTCCTTTTCTTTTCTTGATTGTTCCTTGCTTTCAAAAGCATTTCATGGGGGCATTCTAGAAGGTTTTGAGGTGAGGCCGGATGGGTTGAAAGTCTCTCATCTCCAGTTTGCGGATGATACTTTAATCGTGCAGAGCTTCGGAAAATCAAGTTAAATATTTGAGATGTGTGGTGAGATGTTTTGCAGCAGTGTCAAGTCTTAAGGTCAATCTGAACAAGAGCCAGATCTTTGGTGTTGGGCCAGTTGGCAACTTAGGAAGATTGGTAGATTGTCTTGGATGCTCGGTTGGTTCCCTCCTGACCACTTACCTAGGCCTACCTCGAGGGTCATCATTTAATTGCACTACCTCTTGGAATACTGTGATCAAACGCATTCATAAAAGGCTTGCTTGTTAGAAAGGTAGTCATCTTTTGAAAGAAGGGAAAGTGGTATTAATCAAATCGGTGCTATCGAATCTCCCCACATACTTCTTATCTCTTTTTGTGATACCAGCTTCGGTGGAGAGGAAAATTGAACAATGCTAGCGGGAATTCCTTTGGGGGAAGAATAAAGATGGCAAGGGGATGAATTTGTTGTCTTGGTTTGATGTGTGTATACCAAAGAGCCATGGGGGCTTAGGAGTTACTAGGATCCGTGATACTAATAAAGCATTGCTATCTAAATGGTTATGACAATTCGGGCTTGAAAGGGACAGCCTGTGGTGCCAAGTCATTGCTTGTAAATATGGTATGGCTAATGATTAGGCGGCGAATCCTTCTTCCCGCCCTTATGGATGTGGTTGTTGGAAGGCTATCATGAAGACAACTATGGACTTTAAACAGGGCCTCAAATTTAAGGTTGGTTCTGGGACTAAAATCCATTTTTGGAAGAACTGATGGTGCACAGATAGACCTTTGATGTTGGAGTGGCCTTCCATTTTTAGCTTCTCGAGTAATAAGGATGCTAAGGTTGCAGGCTGTTGGGTTTCTTTGGAGGATGGAGGTGCTTGGAGCGTGGACCTACGTAGAAGACTTAATGACTGGGAAGTAGGAGAATGGTGAATTTAATGGAGTTGATTGACCGTGTGCACCCTAATCAAGAGGTGGATGACACTATGCTTTGGTTATACACTAATAATGGTATCTTCACTGTGAAATCCCTCAAGGAGTCTTAATGGCCTAGAACTTCGCCGAGTCCCGTGTGGAGAAGAGTTTGGAAGCTTTGTATTCCTTCAAAGGTCTCATTTTTCCTTTGGATGGGCTTGAATGGTAGTCTCCCCACCATTGACGTCTTGCAACACCGTGGCTTATAGTGCCAAATGTTTGCCCTATGTGTAATCATGACGCAGGAAGTATTGAACACCTCTTCCTTCATTGCCCTTTTGCTCACGAGGTATGGACTCTCTTTTGTAGAGAGATTGGGTTATCATGGGTCCCTCCCAAGGGGCTAGATGTGCTTCTTTTATCTTGGGATATTTGGAGGATTCCTAAGAAAGGTCAAATCTTTTGGTGCATGGTGTGTCCTGCTGTGTGTTGGACAATTTGGTTGGAGAGAAACCAAAGGGTCTTCGAAGACTATAGGGAACCGGCTTTCCGTGTCTACTTTAAGGCTAAGGAACTTGCTTGTTTTTGGGGTTTAAGATGTAATCATTTAGGAGACTACTTTGTGACTAGGATTAAGGAGGGCTGGGGAAATCTTTTCTTATATAACTAATCCTTGTAGTTGTGGTCTCTTTTGGGATTTCTCGTCTCTTTTCTTCAATGAAAATTTCTTTCATAAAAAAAAAGAAAGAAAACATCATAGAGGGAGAGAGAGGAAAGAAGAAGGAATATGAAGAAAAGAAGGAGAATAAGAGCAAGAAGAGTAAGATTCATACCTGTAGGTAGTTACCAACTCACCATCTTGGAATCACCAACTAAGATCAAGCCCTAGGCACAAGAACTTGAAGAGAAGAGGCTGCTTGTTGAGACCAAAACCAGAAAAATTCTTTATTGATTTTATCATGTTCGAGTACATGCTCCTCCCTCCCTTTTTAAAGAACAAAATAACAAAATAAAAAGAAGTTTCTAATATAAACCTGGACTCAAAATTGTGGGTTACTAAACCCCTCTTTCTAAAATAAAAAACAAAGACCAAAAACATGACAAATCGTGGGCCCCTTATATCACACGACTAACACTTATTTACTTTAAGTGGGACTTCTCAATGTTGCTCATTATCTTAAAATCTAATGACGTCTATGTCCTAACTCTATTACTTAACAAAAATATGAAATAAAACAATAATATCACTAATCCAATGATTGATAACCTCAATAGGAGAGGTATGTTTATTCCTAATTGGTGCTGCTTATGCAGGGATAATGCGGAATCAGTTGATCATATCTTTCTCCATTGCCCTTGGAGTCAAGCATTTTGGAATCACTTTTTTCAGCATTTTAGGGTGGCTTGGGTCCAGCCAAAATCCTTTCGAGATATGATCTTAAGTTGGCCGAATCAAGGAAATGGTGATAGGAAAGCGCTCTCAGAAGGCAAATGTGGATTATGGTGCCGGCAACAATTTGTTGGGCTATTTACGAGCGTAATAGATGAATTTTTTATGATTCTTCGAAGGAGCATTGCAACATTCTTGACGATATCCTTTATAGAATTTATAGTTGGATGTTCATAGCTCAAAAGAGGGAGGGGCCTCCCCTCATTTCTTGGATCTTTGACTGGGATTCATTCATTTTTCCCACGTAGAGGGCGCTAAGCATCTTTTGTTTTCATGTCAAGCATTTCTCATGCTGCTGTAATGTGCTTCCTTTTTTCCAAATAAAATACCTTATCTTTTTTAAAAAAAATTACTAATATTAGATTCCAAACACCCTTCGGATTAGGTATGAATGCCCAGGTGCGAAATGCACCTGGGTCGGACACATCATCATAAAAAAGTGAAAAGCATACCCCAAAAAGTGTAAATCACTTTTTCGGGACTGATGTGTCAGGCCCAGGTACATTTTGCACCATTTTTGCACGGCGACTTTTGCACCAAAGCCGAGGTGCTCTAAACAACACTAAACTTTGTAGCATAGGAATTCCTCCATGGATCTTCATGCTCTCTCATTTGTTGACCCCACCAAGGCCATGTGTGGGCCCCACTTAGCTTTGATGTCCGCATCAATAAATCAGTAGATTTAGCATCTAAAGTTATTGATCTATTGTTCTATTGCAAAAATAATCAATAAAAGCAGATTAAAAATGAAAAATCATACCTTTTTGTGTTACTATGAAGAACCCTGAAATTCTGGATTTTAATCTATCAAAATTTGTGAAAATACTAGTTTTTGATGCAGCTAAGTTTTAAAAATAGGTAGATCAAAGAATTAGAGGCTGAAATCACAAAAAAGGGACTGAAATCGAGTATGGTGGCAATGAACAAGAGTCGAATTGATTTCGCTCATGTTTGGCCGAAACTTATAAAGGGATCGAGTCAACTCGGGTGATCCATATCCTGAGTTACTCAAGGATTGGGTGATCCATTCAATCCTTGAAATGATCAGCTGATCCTTCTTAAGGATCGTTTGATCCTTGGTGACCCTTGATCCAGCCTGGGATTTCGGACTGGCTTGCGGTTTATCTCATTCTGATCCGGCTGATCCTCGATTGGATCAGCTGATTTTTTGAACCATGTAAACAAAGATTCACTGGGAAAGTGAATAGAAGAAAAAGAAAGCAAACAAAACCTTACAAAAGAAAGAAATATCAACACTAATTCATGTTCCCTCTCTCCACAAGATATTCCAAGTAGACTCATTGACTTCCTTGCTGACCGAGACTCATTCTAGAAGACTATCATACACTAAAGTGAAGAGATCATCTTGTTTATTGCCTTTACTCTCAAAGATCCTTCTGTTCCTCTTTCGACATACACTAACACAGCGCCCCCGGGAGTAAAAACGTATCACCTTGGAAATTCCCTCCACACCTCTAATCCACCATCCTAAGATTGGACCCTGAAGGTAGTAAGGAGGACCCAATACACGATAATGCAAGAAAGAACGAAGTCCCAAATGTTATGCACCACCGAACAATATACACACAAATGATCCACTGATTCCTCTTTTGACATGCACAACGCACGCTTGTTAGCTAAATTCCAACCTCTATGCTTGAAATGGTCTAGAGTAAGAATTTTATCCAAGAAAGTGTTCTAAAGGAAGACAGCCAAAAGGGATGCCTAGGCACCAAATGGATTTATAGGGAAACGATTCACCTATTATGTTATCCAAAGTGGAGTGGTGAAGATGATTTTTATGTTGGCCTTATGAAGTTAAAAGGATCATTTCATCTTTCTTATTGATTTTGTTTAATGTCTCTTTACAGTTAGAGGACTACATTAGTTAGTTCTTTAACCTTTCAAAGAATTTATTTAGTACCATCCCTAAACACCTGAAATTCTTTCATTCCCATCTTATAGTCCCAATCTAGCTTAAGAACATCAACCCCCCTGATGTTCTCCTCTAATAAGCAACATTTTACCTTGTGCTTATTAAAATTTTGTGTTTTTTGTCTGGAAATCATCACAACCATTCACAATGAAACTATGAAAGAACCATTTTTCATTTATGGTAAGTGATGCAAGACTAATAATTTTTGGACAGATTTTAGGTAGAAAATGCAGAGAACATTAAGTGCAACCAAAATAAAGAAAGAAACAAAGAAAGAATAGATAGGGAAGAAGGAATTACCTAGGCCTCCACCTAGCTTGCATAAACCTCATGGGGGAAACCACTTTTGGTTTTGGATTTATCACACATACTCATGCTAAGGCTTAGCATTGAGAAGAGAGAATACCACAAAATTTGTATTCGAAGTCAATTATCAATGATCCATCTAAATGTGCAAAGAGGTTTTAAATGCCT
>JAOXJP010229741.1:0-10897 GCA_025762735.1 Platanus orientalis | reverse complement strand
TTGGGAAGAACACATCATTCTCCCCCAACTGAGATAATTGAATCAAACTTTATTTATGAATTTTCATGCGTAGCCCCAAACCCCTAGTGTTCATCTCCTGATTTAATCCATAATTCTTTAGTTCATTTCTGTCTTTTTTTAGAATTAGCATATTCAATTTTTTCCCACCTTGATGACATAATCAAACTCTCTTTTCGATTCTTGCTAATTTTCTATTGTGGTTGTTTGTTCTTCAGTCCCTATGGATTGACCCCGGTCTTACCGAGTTTTTACTACTTTGCTACACCCTGCACTTGGGAGTTATTCTGGTCTGCGTAGTGTGCTCTTTGGAGTGCATTATTCAGAACGTAGCAATTAGAGAGCTTTGGAGAAGAAGGTTAGAGTTTTTCCCCAATTGGGTAAGTTCTAGCTCCAACCATGGAAATTCTTCTAGATTAACTTATTTTTATACTATAACTTTCTAGTTTAATTCCTCTAATGTTAGAATTATGCCTATTTTACAAATTAAGGTATAAGTAGATGTTAAGTTAAGGTTTCTTGCTTGTAGACCTTGGATTTGTGCTTTACTGAGTAAATCTATCATACTATAGATGATATAAAGTAATTTTCTTTGTGGATTTCTTTGATATTTGAAGTTTTGTGATTGAACTCTTTAGAATATATGAAGATATTTGAAAGCTTATGCTCTAAGTCATTGAACCTTGTGAATCCTAGGATTTAAGCTTCTATACTAAGTGAATCTTACTTGTTTTGGGTGATTTGAGGTGAATCCCACTTGTGATTTCAAATTTTGTGATGCTATACGTGGAATTCTCTAAGATTGTTGAAATTATTTGAATTCAATCCTTTGAAACATATTAGATCTTTGATTTTTCAACTTGTTTAGTAAATCTTCATGCTTCTTGTGCTTGGGATGACTCTACTCTTATTGGAATCTTTGAAAATTATGTAGACCTATGCTTAAGACCATTGGATATGGTTTATTCTTTAAATCTACACATATTTTGTGAAAGATTATTGATTCTAGACGTTGTGTGGACTGATCTTCTTCAAGGAATCCTCTAAGACATGTGAAATTTGAAATTTTCCCTTGTGAATATTTGAAAATCTGTGTGAAATTGTGAATCATTCAAGATCTATTCTATTTGTGATTAATTTGAAAGGTAATCTTGCATTTCTCTTTTGTTTAGAACACTATGAGTGATATTGGCGGACCTATGTCATTTGATTCATTGGAATACATGTGAATTTTTGTGAAAATATGTTGAACTCGTTGATTCTCTTGAACTCTATGTCTCCTGTGTGATTATGTGAACCTTCAAATCCTATTATATACTTAAATCATTGACTTTATGTGAAATCCTAGTGCAAACTTATGAATAACAAATTATATGTTAACATTGAATCCAAATGAACCATGTGCCTTTGAAATGATTGATTCATGACAATATGATGCTTACACTTGTTTTACACATTATAGAAACATACTGATTAGTGAAACTATGTGGGCCTTCAAACTCATTGATGTGAATCTCATTTCGGACTTCTAATATATGAACCATATGAGCTCCACTCGTGGGGCGGTATGTGAGCACTTGGAGATATTGAGTCCCACTTGTAGGGTGGTATGCGAGCACTCGGAGATATTAATCCCTACTTGTAAGGCGGTATGAGAGCATTCGGAGATATTGAGCCCCACTAGTAAGGCGGTATACGAGCACTCAGAGATATTGAGCCCCATTCATAGGGAGGTATGTGAGCACTTAGAGATGTTGAGCCTCACTCGTAGAGCTGTATGCGAGCACTTGGAGATATGCAAAACTATGTGGACCTTCGAATTTATTGATGTGAACCCTTTTGGATTTTGAACCTTTGACTATTTTGGGCCCCGTCATCGGATTAAATGTGTCCTTTTGATTATCTCGGCATTAACACCAGGATGTGTGAATCCTTTTGACTCTTTAAAAATTGAATATTGGACCTTCGGATATTGACCCTTCGAATATCCAACCTTATGGACTCCGAACATTGTGAACATCGAACTCATAATACTTTGAATCTTTGAACTCCGCATATTGAACTTCAATCATTGTGAACCATGTGGTTTTCAAATACTTTGAACGTTGAATTTTGTACATTCCAAAATCATTGAACATTGGGTCTCTTAAGACTCTTAAGACTATCATATGTCATCGAATTTGTAAGTTTTGACCTTCACATTGAATTATTATTTGAACTTAGATCTTTGTATTGAACTATTGACTTCTATCAGACATATAACTATTGATATTTTTGTACTAATACGATTGTGATTACTACTTCAATATCTGTTTAGCTTATATTGATCTGTGGACATGTTAGTATTCAGGTGTATGCTTTACTTCAAATTATTTATAGTCTGCTAGATTTCTTACAGGTTGGGACTAACCCAACTGTTTATTTTTCAGACTGACTACTATTGCAGGTCCTTCATCTGAGGAACTTGCTATGACATCCACAATTTTTTTTCTTTTTCTTATCCTTATTTTAGACATATCTTGGGACCCCCCCTTATATTGGGTCCACATTTTCAGATTAATAGATGTTTCCCTTTGCATATGTGGGTGAGAGGGCACCCTAATGATATCTTTCTTTTGATTTGATGTTGTTGGACTATTATAATCTTAGTGGATTTTGGTTTATGCTTTTGCATTTTCGATCTGAACATATGAGATTAGTTGACACAGCGGAATAGCAAGGAGAAGAACACATTGTCTCCTTTGTTTGGGAAAAACCCTAAACTTCACCAAGGAAGAGAAATTCATACTAAAACTTTTATTAATGAAAACTGAACTGCCTTGAAGGCTACAATGCTTTAAATAGAAAAAAATAAACCCTAATTCATGTAAGACACAAAATTAGGCTAATTTGGTAATTTTTACTAAAAATAGCAAAACAGAGTTAGTAACAAAATCAAATATTACTTTCACTAGGAAACATCCCAGAACAAACGGGATCTTATTCTGACTCCTAAATAGAAAGTTATAGTGAAAACGAAATTTACTAAAAATAGCAAAAATGTCGATTTGAGGGCCTAAATGAAGGAATTTATAAGAAAAGTGGCAGTGCTCATAGTAAAGCTGTGAGTTATGATCCTCGAAATTTCGCTTAAGCTCACCAAATTTCACGCAATTCCGATCTCGAGGCTCATGATTCCTACTAGAGCTTTTTACCCTTCTTGTGTGTAACTCACAAAACTACTTGTGAGTTTTGTTCTACATCAAGCCCCTAATGGTCCAAGAGTGACTAAGAGTAGTAATAGAATCACTGAGAGTAGAGGCTAGAGTACCTGACTGGGAAGATGACGAGGTGGAAGCATATGTAGATAGCTCTAAACTTGCCATGAAACAACGGAGGACCTCAATCTAATCCTAAGAGAAGCTTCGAGTGTCAATGGAGGAGGAAGGCATGGAATTAAGGACCAACTTTGTAGAATGTGTAACAGAATGGACACTAGATTTGGTCGAGTACAAAAGCCTCCTTGACCACCACCAGAGAAAGAATCACATTGAGGACGACCCTGAAACTCCTATCGAGGCCTACCATGAAGATCCCAACACGTCTCCTTTGTATGCCTGGAGCGACTATAATGTTCACACTTCAATTTGTCTCCATCATCCTAAAAGAATCCATTGTGACCTCCACCACCACGACCATGAGAGGAATCACAACCCCCACATTGAGAAAAGGATACTAATGCAAAACAATCAATTAAAGGTTGTTGTGGTACCATAAGATATCTAGATCTTCCTCTTAAGATAAAAACAAGAAAACCTCATTCAAAGGAAGAAGGGGATCTTTGGCAAGAATCTGCACATGCATAGGCTCATGGTCTAGGTGTAAGCCAACTAATAACTCAAAGATACGAGTTTTTTCTACCTCCTGATTGTATAATGTTGCGTCCTCGATGCATTGAGCCTTAAATGTCTTATGGAAATCAATCTCCTCCCACAAACTACAAAGTGTGGAATAATATACGGCTAGAGGTTGATCTCCTTGTCTCAATTGGGATACCTTTTAGTGTAAATCATACATGCGAGCCTTATTACCTCTCTTTGAATAAGTCTTCATCACAGATTCTCAGATCACCTTAGTTGTAGGTAGAACAAATAATTGTTGGCTATATGTGGCTGCATAGTGCGAAGAAGCCATTATATAACCATTGCATTCTCTGCTTCCCATTTGACAAATGTAGACTCCTTAGAACTAGGCATTGTTGCATCTCTAGTCAAGTATGTTGCTTTGCCTTTCCCAACTATATATAACTTGGCTAATCGAGAAAGTTCATTCCATCAAACCGAATTGTAGTGAATAAGTGTGTTTGGGGACTCATTCACAACCCCCACCAACACTATTTTCTTCTTTATTTATTAATATGCCAGAATTTTTACTCACCTCTGACATTGTACTATTCAAGCAGATCAAAAACTAACATCTCCAAGCAACAATCAGACCTACACAGGTCAGCAAAAAAACAACCACACAAGGCAACACAGCCTCCCAAACAACCACAACAGTGCACCAACTAGAACATGTAGACTCCACCCGCATCAACGATTGGGAGGCCTAGAAAACACCTAACAACTTAGAAAGAGTTAAAACAGCCAATATCATTCTGCCAAAAACATCATACTGCCCCCAAAGAAGCCCAACATACTGATGAATTTCACAGATTAAGAAAAAACCCACACAACTTGAGTTCTAGAGGGGGCAGTAACCTAACTCCACAAAAAATGTCGTTGTTCCTTCAATAATCAACCAAACTGAGTAAGACTTGTTGCATTTGATTCCTTTAAAAAAAATTGATCCATCAACTTGAGATCAATCACAGGATATATATATATTGAACTTTTTCGAAATTTTCACCAAAATTTCTTGAAAAACATACTTCTCAACATCAAAAAATTTTGCAAAAAAATGCTGGTAATTACTAATAAATCATGATCTACTCATTGGTGAAGTATCAAGGTTTGTCACACTGTATGGCCTCTGCTTATGTCAGCGAACAGATGGATGACATCAGCCCTACATTTTGTCCTACAAATCATGTTTCAGCAAAAACTTATTCCTGCTCTGATACCAAGTTGAAAACCAGCGTGTGGAGTATTTAGATCTACAAAAAAAGTAGAGAAAAGAAGAAGAGAGGAGAGGAGAGAGTTAGGAGAAATAATATGAGATTGTCTCCTCCATATGTATGTATTATTGATTATATAGTAGTGTTGGATGTGTACTTCCATCCATACCTCCGTATGAAAACATAAACACCTAGAGAAATACATAGACAATTTTTTTTTTCGATAATTAAATACATACATAGACAATTATACCCTCTCCTTACATACTTCTACATTAGCTAAAACAAATACAGGAATACCTTCAACAAGCATCATTTCCCATCATCACAGCAATAATTATATGGAAATCAGGATCAGCTTTAATCTAGTTTACAATGGAAGAAAACACAAACTTTAATGGAGAGGTGAAAGCATATTATATCTAATGCGAACATAATTAAGAGATTGATGTATGTGCCACCCCACAAGAAGATCAAGTTCAAATTGTATGTATGACATGGGTTAAATTAGATCTTTCAAGGGTGGGACAATTTTGTAGTAAGGCCTTTTTGCCAAGGGTAGTTTAGGGTTTATTTTATGCAAGGTTATCTATGTAATAAGGCTAAAGGCTGGGGACGATTTGGGGTTTTTGTGTGCTAATTGATAACTCAATACTTTCGTCATTATGTGAGCCTCAAAGTCAACATGAGGGCCCCATATACTAGCTGATCCCCTTGTAATCCCAAATTTTTTGGAGTTTTAAATTTAGGATAGGTAGTTTTTAGAAGTACTTAGTTTTACGAAAATCTTGAGTCACAAGTCTAGGGTTATAAGGATTTTCTATTTTTGGTTTATTTCTATTTTCATCTCTCTTATAAACCTATAAGAGGCACCCCAACAATTGAATTGGATAGTGAAGAATGAATTAAATTTTGAGTTTGGTTTACCTTGGGTGTTGTATCCCTCTATCCCCTCCCTCCTAGGTTGTAGTCACAAGGCTCCCTTCTTCTCCTCTCTTCTCTTTGGTGAAGCCGTAGGCTCCCCTAGGGTTTACCCTAGTATTCCTGTCATTTCTTCTTTTATCTCTCCTATCTATTTCCTCTTCTGTTATTCCTCTTCCCTTCTCCACATCTCCTTGCTGTCATATATCCAACCATTGAAGAATTCAGGTGTTAGAACCATTAGAAGTCTGTAGAACAACCAGGCCAATAGCAGGAGTTTCAAGAGTATATTAAAGTCCAAATCTCAGGCATCAAAAGGAGTTTTCTTCCTCTATTTTCCACAGGTTTATTCCTTTATCTTTTAATACTTTTGGTGCTGGAAAAATCCCTTGAAATTTCTCTTCTGATATCTGTTTATATTCATTAGTTTTAAACCCCATCCATACACTTGTCTGAATTTTTTGGGTTCATGAACAGTGAAAATCGCCCCCTATAAAATCACCTTTCTTCCACTTTTCTTTTAGGGTTTTTCTCCCCTACTAATCCTCTTTCTAATTTCCAAAACTCCTCTTGATTCCCTCAGGTTTTCATCAAGTTTCTAATCAAATTTTCTTTACTGTTCTATGTTATTCTTCTTCACATAACACTGCTGACTTGTAAATCAAGTGTTCTACATACTTTTATTTGTCAGAATGACCTCAAATTTTGTATGGATTTACCTTGGAGATACATCTAAACACCTGAAAATTTTCAAAAAATTCGGATGCGTCAGTAGGGGCATTTTCATAATTTTGTGCTTCTGCCCCAGAAATTCCAAAAACACTAAAACAGGGTTCTTCATCCTATTTTCTCCCTTCTTTCTCTTCTAATCTTCTTTGTTAGGTAATTCCTCTTTTCTCTTAAAGCTTACGATTAATTGGGTCTGTTTCTCTTGAATTATTGGTTTACTATAATCTGTCATAAGCTTCCGCATCTTTAATTAAACCTACAAAAGCAAGATATATAAGCCAAGACTGCCCCACATCACTTTGCCATCAAAGCTTGCCATATCCTGCATCAAATCTGGTATCAGAGCCAAGTTGCAGCTAATCCTTATCTAGCTGTAATCCTGAGAGACCCTGAGTTCCATGGCACATATTTATTTTCATTGGGAATCAAGCGAAGATTATCCCATGAGTTTCGATGATGATTATGAAGAGTTGTTGCAGACTTATGACAAGGAAGAAGTGAAGTTTGATCTTGATTATGTGATAGATGTCATATTAGTTTTTGAGTGGAAAGATGAACATAATCTTAGTTTTGACAAAAAGATGTCTCTTATATATGATACTAAGTTTGAGCTCCTTATTCATAAACTATATGAGTTTAAAGTGCAGAGGCCATATAGAAAATCCCTTTGTCAAAGAGATATTTGATCAGACAGAAAGGCGAGCAGGCATTACAAAACCAACTAAGATTAGTGGCATGCCAAAGGAAGCCACTTCAGTCATTGAGCCACATGATGAGCCTCCATTCCAAGTAGAAGCTATACAAGTAGAAGATCCCTTCATCAATGTTGAAACCTCAAAGGATGATCAGCCAACACATTCCCCATCTGATTCCAAGACTAAAGCAAAGACAAAGCCTAAAGCCAATCATGCGCCCAAGCAGGACCATCTTTCAAAGTGAGTCAAGACAAGAAAGAGACCCAAGCACAAGGGTTCATACAAGACCTCCATACTACGTCCTCAACCTCACCACCTCTATTATAGACTCCAAAAAGAATCTTCACAAGAATCTGTGATAGAGATTGGCGACTTCTCAATTCGAGGGAGAATTTTTCCTCACCACGGGAGAATGATAAGGACATAGTTAAGAGGTTGATGTATGTACCACCCCACAAGAGGACCAGATTCAAATTGTATGTGTGACATGTGTTAAATTAGATCTTTTAGGGGTGGAACAATTTTGTAAAGGCCTTTTGTGCCAAGGATAGTTTAGGGTTTATTTTATGCAACGTTATCTATGTAATAAGGCTAAAAGCCAGGGACGATTTGGGGTTTGTGTGTGCTGGTCGACAGCTCAATATTTTTGTCATTAAGTGAGTCTCAAAGTCAACACAAGGGCCCCACATACTAGCTGGTTGACAGCCCCTTGTAATCCCAAATTTTTAGAAGTTTTAAATTTAGGATAGGTAGTTTTAGATGTCTTTAGTTTTAGGAAAGTCTTGAGTCACAAGTCTAGAGCTGTTTAGAAGTTTCTATTTTTGGTATATTTCTATTTTCATGCATCTTGTAAACCAATAAGAGGCACCCTAACAATTAAATTGGATAGTGAAGAATGAACTAAATTTTAAGTTTGGTTTTACCTTGGGTGTCATATCCCTCATCCCCTCCCTCCTAGGTTGTAGCCGCAAAGCTCCCTTCTATCCCCTTCTCCTCTCTTCTTTGGTGAGGCTGTAAGCTCCCCTAAGGTTTACCTTAATATCCCTCTCATTTCTTCTTCTATCTCTCCTATTATATTTCCTCTTCTGTTATTCCTCTTCCCTTCTCCACATCTCCTTGTTGCCATATATCCAACTTCCAACCATTGAAGAATTGAGGTGTTGAAACCATCAAATATCTGAAAAACAACCACGCCAATGGCAGGAATTTCAAGAGTATATTAAAGTCCGAACGCATGCATCAAAAGGAGTTTTCTTTCTCTATTTTCCAAAGGTTTATTCCTTCATCTTTTAATACTTTTGATGCTGGAAAAATCCCTTGAAATTTCTCCTCCGATATCTATTTATATTCATTAGTTTTAAACCTCATCCATACACAAGTCTGAATTTTCTGGATTCATGAACAGTGATAATCGCCCCCTATAAAATCACCTTTCTTCCACTTTTTTTAAGGTTTTTCTCCCCTACTAATCCACTTTCTAATTCCCAAAACTCCTCTTGATTCCCTCAGGTTTTCATCAAGTTTCTGATTAAAATTTCTTTACTGTTTATGTTATTCTTCTTCACAAAACACAGGTAAATCAAATGTTTTAAACTTTTATTTATTAAAAAGACGTCAAATTTTGTACAGAAATACCTTGGGCATACATCTAAACACCTGCAAATTTTCAGAAAATTCTGACGCATCAGTAGGGGTGTTTTGCAATTTGGTGATTCTGCCCATATTTTTCAAAAACCCTAAAACAGGTTCTTCATCCTATTTTCTCACTTCCTTCTTTTCTAATTCTCTCCTAATCATTCTAATCTTCTTTGTTTGATAATTCCTCTTTTCTCTTAAAGCTTATGATTAATTGGGTTTGATTATTGAATTCTTGGTTTATTCCAATCTGTCCTAAGCTTCCGCATCTTTAATTGGGCTACATAAGAAAGATATACAAGCCTAGACTGCCCCACATCACTTTGGCATCAAAACTTGTCATATCTAGCATCACTCTCCCCTTCTACATTCCTTTGTGGGAAACGACATCCCAAATAGTCAATGTGGTGATGATTGTTGTTGCTGTATTTTACTTTTCCTCTTCTTTTTAGTAAAATTTCTAATTTATCCCCCCAAAAAAAGAAGTATCTTCTATCCAATTTACATATTGCAGACATCCTCACCAAAGATTCTGCAAGAAGAAAAGTATGATTTCCTCCAAAGTAAGGTTTCTAACCCCTTTTTGATGTATAATGAGAATTTTTCATTAAGCAAGAAGAGAATAATATGTGTAGATATATAGATTGATGTCCCAAACCCACTTATAGGGGACAAAGACAAGGGGAGTACAAAAATACAACTAACAAGAACAAACAATCTCAAAATCTCATCTAGTTGATACAGCCCTATGTATAGCTCTAGTTTATAGGCCCCTAACTTGGCTTACTCATCCACTAGATAGTCGGCTAACCTCGGTTTCCAGTGGAATGAGGTATTCAATGAAGAGGCTAAAGATCATGCTCCTCTCACAAAATGAGCCAACCTCCATGGACCTCTTATCACCTGGGGTAAACCATCCAATCATTACAAAGGAGTCTCCTAACAGTAACTTCTCACCACCAAAATGAGTGAGGCTTAACCAACGAAAGAGCATCAAAACCTCAGCCCTAAGAGTCACTCACGCATATTGGGCCCAAGAAAACCAAATCAAGCTATCTCATAACACACTATTAACATCTGATTAACCAGGGTTTCCCAATGAGCAACCATCAAAGTTGAATTTGATGGTGCTCTCCAGAGAGGGGCACTAAGGCCTAACAATCTCATGTGGGTTGAGGTGTGAACTAATAATGGTGCCAATCCTGAACAACGGAATCTGAAGAAAATATGTGTACAGTGACCACCAATCTGCCACTTTTGTCCCAATCAAGTCGATGTTGTTCTAAAGAGAGCACCTGATATCACAAAACATCTTGTTGTTCTGCTCTTCCCAATACACCATAGATCCACACCAAGAAAAAAAAAAACTCCAAATCAGCTTTTCCCTCTTCCCAAATAGTGCAAAAGACAACTTCGTATCAAAATAGATGATGTCACTAGGGGTGGACATGGGCCGGGTCATGGTAGGCCCAGGCCCAGGCCCAAGCCCGGCCCTATAATTATAGACCGGGCTCGGGCCGAGGTTTGGACCCGTAAATTTTTATTAAACTTAGGCCCGGGCCCGACCCTAATTAATTGATCGGGCCTCGGGCCAGCCCATGAATTGAAAGAAAAAATTTAATGTTAGAGATGTAGGTTTGAACTCTAGACCTATCCAAGGTTCAAAATTTCGATTTTAATGGATTTTTTGTCATGAGGATTAATGGAAATTTCACTAGAATGTTTTGAAATATTATAAAATTTATGAAAATTTTGATGTGAACTGTTATGAAAATTTTAATCTATGTTGAGCATGATTACACAC
>JAOXJP010229740.1:0-10897 GCA_025762735.1 Platanus orientalis | reverse complement strand
TGAGGAAAAGTCGATTGAGATGGTTTGGTTATGTGCCACGACAACCAAGTACTACACCAGTGAGGCGAAGTGAGACAATACAAGTTGAAGGTGCTAGAAGGACTAGAGAAAGACCAAAATTGACCTAGGTGGAGGTAGTAAAGAGAGGCATGACAACTTGTAATTTAACAACAGATAAGGCTTTAAATAGAGCCGAATGGCGGAACAAGATTCGTGTAATCGATCCCAAATAGTTGGGATAAGGCTGTTTGTTGTTGTTTGTAGCAAATGTTCTACTTTCAAATTGTGGCGTGGATTTGGTGTGTCCCCTTAATGAATGCCTACGGTCTGCTCATATGCAAGGGTAGACACGCCATCAAAAAAGTGATTTGCACTTTTTTTTTATTCACTTTTCGATGCCATGTGTCTGCCCCTGAATATGAGCAGACCTTAGACGCTAGTTAAGGGGGCACCAAATCCATGGGTTTTATCCCCACACCACGGATCATGTCTGCTCTCTTGCGAATGCCTTAGGTCGGTTGGTGTGAAGGGGTGGACACATCAGCAACGAGAAGTGAAAACCACCTCCCAAAAAATGTAATTAAGTTTTCGGAGCTGATGTGTCAGCTCCCTGACACCCAACGGACCTAAGGCATTCATAAGGGAGGACGAAATCCTCACCGTTGTCCCCGTGCTCTCTTAGACACATAGGTTTGTGTGTATAGGATTAAAACGGTAAAATGGGGGAGCAACAGTAGAACATTTGCTCCCATTTAAAAGTGACACCTAGAGAACAAATTCAAAAATCCATCCCATGGTGTGGGGATACGGGGAAACAAATTTGAGTATACGAGATCCTTAAAAGCTCCTAGAAAAGGGAAACACTACTAAATGAAAAAGGAAGGACTGATTAGAGGGACGACTTGAACGATGACCATTACCAAGAGCAACAGCCTTCTAGTTTTAATTACGATGTGAGGATAGGCGCATGTGATCCACCCTTGCCTTTTCAATCGGATCAAAGCAAATTGGTGGAGAACTGGGCCAACCCCTGTTGCTTTCTTGAAAGGTAAATCTGAAAAACAGAGAGCAGCACAAAAAGATGGACGAGATGATGATGACGACAAGAAGCCCACAAAAACAAAGAAACCAGTCAATCACTACCACCACTTTCCCGAGCTGGAAGCTTTACGAAAACCCATTATTTTATTCTCAACAACAACGACGACATCATCAACAATATCAGCATTATAATCATCATCCTCATCGTTTTCATCTCCCTCTCTCTGCTCATTCAATCGTTGCTTCTCTTTGGGATCTAAGTTTCTTCAGACCCATCATGGATTCCGACCTCGTTATCGTCAGAGCCCAGATTGCCGAATTGAAGTCCGAGCTTGAATCCGAACGCAAGGTTCGTAAGAAGGTCGAATCAATCAATAAGAGACTCACTAAGGAGCTCTCCGAGGAGAGGAAAGGTAGAGAAGCCATAGAACGTGTGTGCGAAGAGCTTGCCAAGGAGATTGCATCCAATAGAGCAGCAATAGATAGGATTGAGAGAGAAATGGAGGAGGAGAGAAAGATGCTGAGAATGGCTGAGGTGTTGAGGGAAGAGAGGGTTCAGATGAAGCTCTCTGAAGCTAGGATTTTGTTTGAGGAGAAGCTCTTGGAGTTCTCCAAGGGGGTTCAAGTTGAGACATCAACAACAGGGGTGGAGCAGAAGAACGAGGAGGAGGAAGCATTGGCAAATGTAACTACCAATGAGTCCACAACCATGATTTCATATGGGAATTCTATTAGTGGTGAATTTCGTTCCACAACAAATCAGAGAAGAGCATCACCCGAAGCAGAGAATCCTCATATCAAGAGAGGTATCAAAGGGTTTGTGGAGTTTCCAAGAGTGGTTCGAGCCATTGGTTCCAGAGGGAGGCATTTGGGGTCGAAGCTAGAATGTCAAAAAGCTCAGCTACGCCTTCTATTGAGGCACAAAAGCCCTAGCCGAACGGATAGTCTCATTATGGGTTGATTGGTTTCTGTTTGGATTCATTTTGTTATCTGGTAATCTATAATTGCTCAATTTTCTTGTGATTATTTATTTCTGCAAATGGGTTTTCATCCAATTTTCTTTTTCTATTAAGCACTGTTCACATCTCTTGAAACATTGAAAGTAAGGGAGAAGTGAATTTTGAGTTTCACGGTAATGTGATTTAATATTATTCAAAGGTTTTTATAATATATTAGTTTTTGTGTCTTTGGAGAAGTTAACAATGGAATAGCTACTTTTTACTTGGATTTCTTCACTACTGTCTGAAAGCTACTTGTCCTTTTATTGTTGAATTCCGAAGATTAGGATTGCTATTGTTGGAATCAAATCTCAAAAATCTAAATAAAATTACTCGATTCACTACTTAATCCAAGAATGGAGGCGTATAAATATCTAAATTTCGTGACGATAATGCAAGGAAATTGGTTACACTAACGTTGGGATTCCAGCAAGCTTGAAACCAAATCTTTTCTCCTACAAATTTGCAGGATCCAAATGGAGAAGCGTGTCTCCAACCATTACTTTTTTATTCTTTGGAAGGAATGGAACATATTATTGATAATGTTGGAAACAGTTTTGAAAGTGCCCAGATTCAAATCTGACTGGATAAGCATCTTTGAGCCAAAATAAAAGTAGGACCCACAAGTCTTTTGAAGCGGGTCGACATGGGTTTGTGTTCACTTCAATGAGGAGAACAACGTTGTATAGTTGGATGCTCAAAATCGTTAATGGGTGAATGAGAAATTGTCTCCAAAGTGCCTAGTTGATCACTAGTAAAACTGGTAAAGATGTGTGAAATTTGAGTAGTCCCACATGGACTAATCCAGAAAATTTTGTGTGTTCATATACACTAATGTTGACATATGCCAAACCAAACCAGGTTGGGTTGGGTCAACAAGAACAATATAAATATAATTTTTATTACAATTTTTTTTTTTGCTTTCTTCCAGAATCGGTTATACCTGTGGGGGACATGTCTCTCTGGATAGGTTTTTACATTTTTTCCCTTGGAGGGGGCGCGTATCAATTCGTATAAATTTTACAGTTATGCCCTTAGAGACTGTTAGACCGAATAGATACACATGTGTCTATTAAATCACACCTGTTAACACATATCCATTCCATACGGACATGTAGGTTCCTCTTAGATCATCCCATTTCACACATGTCCTTTTTGTACAGAGGTGTAGGTGGCTACTAAATTGCAACTTTTTGCATTCGTATCTGTTTGAACACCAAAGGTTGTGTTTCTATGCCTGTTCTAAACATACATGAACAAGTCCATAAATAAACGTCCCTCCTTCATTTTATTCATTCAATTTCGAATTCAAAATTCGTAGTATTCCTTTAGGCAACATAGAGGATGTCCGAATTAGGCATATAGAGAGCATGATAACGTATTCGAGTTCTAAGAGAGAGAGTACAACAAAGTTTGATTTGTCATGCACACAGATTGCAATGCTTCTTCTATATGTATAGATCATTGTATCCTAGGAGGTAGACACCTGAAGAGTTTGTAAGCACTAATGCGAAGGGGCGAAATCTGTCTTAAGGACATAGTGTCAAACACTAGCCTTGATCAATTTCGGGTATGATTTATTGTCAAATCATCTAATCAAGTGGTTATTTTCATATCAATTTGAGTATTTAATTTATGTGAAATAAATATTAGTTGTTTACAGAATAGTGCATTTCATATAATATAGTCCAACAATCTTAAGACAGATTTCCTATTTTTTGCTATATTCTAATTTTCCTATGTTTTGTGAATGTTTCTCTATTTTATTTCATATAAATCGTCTGAGTGTTGACAATGACGCAAAATCATGAAAAATCTAAAAACACTAAATGATTGAGTGATTCAGACGTAACGAATGAAGATGAAAAGAGTCCCATTACATCAAAATTCAAAATAGATAAGTTACTTTATTTATCTTATAGTATTCATGATTCTTGACATATGTATGGGTTATTAATTTTGGTAGTTAAACCAAAAGCAAGCATGCATGATACGTTAAAAGATTTTGCATATTTGGCATATGTAATTATCATATGGACATTATCCAAATGATGTCAAGGATTTAACATTCATTATGTTGATTATATTTTAGATATGAAATTTTGTATTTTTATCATATGTTATGTTAGAAATATAAAATGATCAATTTTGTAAGTGGTCTCTTGAAATATAATAAATGGTATTTCATGGATTTGAGTATCCATTGGTGATGAACAAAATTCTATAACCATTGAATAAATTAATAAAGGCATTTACATAGAGATAGACATAATTTATTAATGTAATTGCAATGCATAGACCATTGGGTTTGTGATTATAAGGATCTTATTCACCATAGAAAACATTCTGGTGTGAACAAAGTTTTCACCAATATGTTTGATACATCTATGAAGATAATGAATAGTTTGTAAACATACTTTTTGTTGTACAATTTGATCGATTTTGAAAAGATACATTCTTTTATCAGAATTGTAAATTTATGCTATATTGTGGATTGATAAATCCTGCATTTGAGAAAATTATGTAATTATGCTTTATATGAGATATGTTCTGAGATTGAATACTTTCATTTAATATGAGAAATGTGGGGGTGATAAACTATAAAAGGATCACCAAATATCAAGAAAATTTATTGTTTTTTGATATTGTATTTAGAAGTATCGCATAGAAGCATCTACATGGCATTGTACACATTTATGCATGTGCATTAGAACAAATAAATGTTAACATTACCGAGTACAATGATTGGATAAAACACAATGGCCAGTTCTGATTTATTGAAGATTGTGATTTTATTGTCTATGATATTTATGCCATGTATATAAGATTAAACATAGGTTTATTGAAATTTAAGTAGATTTCATTGAAAAAGTTGTTGACTGAGTATGTGTATACTTAATGGATACTATGTATTGATCTAGTAGAAGTCCTTTGTTTTGAAAGGATACAGTGATAATTGTTAGAATTTTGAATAAGAGAATTCGAAGCTTATTAGTGTATGAATATACACTCTTGAAGAAGTTGCAATTTCTTGGAGGTCTAAGTGATAGACTTAAATAAATCACTCGAAAATTAAGAGTAAGTTTATGGCAATTACAATTAGAGGTAAAGAAACAAAGTGGTTGTAAAATTTAATAGAGAAAAATTCTAAGTTGACTTGGACCAATGCCACTAACTGTGATAGTAAATCTACACTATCACAAATTGGTAAGTTCAGATGAACTAACATAATTATGTGGTGGGATTACTCAATTCATGAGTTATCATGATTGGTTTTATGGTTAAGTGTTAACTTGACTGATCCCTTGAATAATGGCACTTTACTAGGGATATAAGCAAAACAGAGTTTCTAAATGAAAAAATACAACCTTATGAAAATTATGAATGCTATGTTCTGGTTTACCTCAGAATTTGTGTGGGGGGGAAGAAAAAAAACTTACCACAAAATATATTCTCAACAAGATGTTTCACAAGAAAACTAAAAGACAACATATAAATTATAGAAAGGTTAAACATTTTTGAAAATTCTTTAAATTGTGGGGGTGCTTAATAAGGTGGATGTCCCTATACTTAAAAAAGGCTGAGATAGGGCTTAAAAGAAGTATGAAAAATTTGACAATATAATGATGTCAAATTTGTTGAGAATTAATAAATGTGACAAGTGTGTGTGTGACATGGTAAGTCTCGACATATTAGTCGGAGACATAATACAGTAAAGCAGTTGATCTCACATAAAATTTTTTCCATTAATTACATAAAGTTAAACGAGAATATTGCGGATTCGTTAACTAAATGTTTAACTAGAGATCAAGTATACTGCTCATTGAGGGGAGTAGGTTTAAAGCCTATGTCTGAAAAGTCATCATAATGGCAACCCAACCTAGCTGACTGAAGATCCCAAGATCTAGGTTCAAAGGGACAACCGAATTGTGTGTGACTTGGTAGTATTACTACAATCACTATGGAGAAAACTTCTCCTACCCACTCCTATGATAAAATAGTGATACCTGCAGCGAAGATTAGGGTAAGCTATGCTTTTAATAATTCTTATATCTTGAAAATTCAAGTAGCGTATAACATGATACTCTTAATAAGAATTACCTATGTGAGTGTGAAGGGGCCTGATAATACTATACACTTTTTCCCGATTCACAGAGCCTGATAGTATTATACACTTTTTCCTGAATTTTTAGCAAGTAATTTCACTACGGTGTAGCCCTAATTATATGTTTAATGTTGAAGGCAGCTATAGTAACTGTATTGTCTTTTAATCTCTGTTCTTCGATCATAATGAAAATCACAGCAACTCCATGGACATAGTCCAAATTGGGTGAACCACGTAAATCTGATATTTCTTATGTTTTGTTCTTTGTTATTGATTTTAATTCTGCATTGTTTAGTTTTCTCATGATCCTAGGATTAGAGTAAATCCCTAACAACTAGTATCAGAGTGATCATGTTCGAGTGGGAGCGATAGTTGCAAATGAAGGGAAAGTCTGCTTGTAAGAGGAAGAACAAAGGAAAAAGGTTTTGGAAGTGATAAAGCTCAGTCTAGATCCAAGTTTAGAGAAAAAGGCAAGATGTGGTGTTTTCGTTGTAAAGAACATGGCCACATAAGGAGGTATTGTCAGAATGTTCTAACAGGAAGAAAGGTGAGAATCCTAGTACTACATTGGCAAATGAATAGGATGAGTACATTAGAAATGTTCTCACAATCTCCAAATGTATGGACACATTTTCTCATGATGAATGGATATTAGATTCAAGTTGTCATCTTCATATTTACTCTAGGAAAGAATATTTTGATACATTCCAAGAGAAGAAGACATGTTTTGTTTCTTTGGGTGACGAGTTTACTTGTGATGTCACAGGTGTTGGGACAATAAAGATCAAGATGTTTGATAAAGTGGTTCATACTTTGAGTGGTGTGGCATATGTCCCAAAGATGCGAAGGAAATTAATATCCTTAGGCCAGTTAGACTCTAAGGGTTGTAAGTATTCAACTGCAAGTGGAGCCATGGAAATCACACGTTGTTGTTTGATCCTAGTGAAGGGAGAAAAGTATGGTGATGGTTTGTATCGTCTAATGGGGAATACGGTGATTGATAGTATTCATTTAACCTCAACGGGTAAATGAAAACAGGGTGTGATAGTATTCATTTAACCTCGACGGGTAAATGGAAATGGGGTGCACAGAATAACCAACGTTGGTGTAAGGTCTCTTTTGTGGATATAACAAAGAGATGTGATGCAAGTTTTCAGGTAGATGATGATGGTGAGGAGGTTCCTATGATTAGAGAGGACAGATCGAGGTCCCTCTCTGAAGTTGACTAGATGAGTCAGCTCAGGGCAACTACACATGTGCATTGGCCTTGTTTGATTGAGTCGGATGGTGTCATGACTGAATTGATTCGATGATATGTGTAGTAGTAATTCTTCAAGGCCAATGGTTGTTTGTGGTTATAGCAAACAAGTTGTGATTCAAGTTTGAAGTGGAGGTGCGTTACAGGTATATAAGGCACAGAGTTCACTAAGAAGGACAAGTGCAGGTTTTCTCTAAGGTAGTCTCAAAATGTGAGTCAAGTTGGAGTGTGGTGCACATGTCATAGATTCTGTGTCTTATCGAAGATATATGTGTCCATAGTATTTAGAGTTACCCTTTAGGGTTGTGTAGAGAAGATAGGAGTAGAGTTTTTGATATTATGTAAGTCTTAGTAGAATTCAAGCTAAGGTGGAGATTTGTTGAGGAGATGTCTTGAATTAGGACTCTCAACCGAGAGCTGTTTATGGAAACCATATCCATGTTGGACTCTTACATAGAGCCTATGTTTTGGCAAGAGTCCCACTTTTGAAAGGTTTTGGGGTTTAAAACCTAGTTAAATAAGGTTTAGTTATTTAGGGTTTTAAAAGGGTCATAATGTGAGGCATTCTTTTAGGTCTTTTTGTGTTTTTCTCTTAAACCAAAATAGGGTTTTGGAAGAAAGAAGGCAGTTGTTGCTCTTGTAATCTCTAGTTTTACATAGTGAAAACTCTCTTGATTGTCTTCACTCGTGGATATAGGCTTTAAGCCAAACCACGTTAAATTGTCGTGTGATTTGTGTGTTTGTTTTTTGCATTAATTTCTTCTTCTATTAATTGTTACATACAATCCAAATCAAGGCTTCCACACAACAATTGGGATCAAAACAAGATTGATTGTTAAAGGATTTCAACAGAAAGGTGTTGACTACACTAAAATCTTCTCTCCAGTTGTGAAGTTGACAACAATCAGAGTAGTATTAGGAATTGTGGCTACAGAAGATTTTCACATTTAGCAACTAGATGTGAAAACTGCATTCTTTCATAAAGATTTGGAGGAGGACATCTATATGATGCAACCATGGGGATTCATAGTACTAGATAAGGAGGGATTGATATGCAAACTAAAGAAAAACATGTATGGTTTGAAACAGACTCCAAGATAGTGGTATAAAAAGTTTGATGGCTTCATATGCAACAGTGGTTTCATGAGATGTCAGATAGACCATAGCTTTTATGTTAAAAGGTTTGATAACAACTATATTATCTTACTCCTATATATGGATGATATTCTTATTACAAGATCAAACATGCAGGAGATCAATAACTTAAAGGAGTTGTCCAAGCAGTTTGTAATGAAAGATCTAGGTGCTGCAAAAAAATCCTTGGAATGAGGAGTAGCAGAGATAGAACATCTAGAACTTTGGTACTCTCACAAGCAAAGTATGTAAAAAGGGTTCTTAACAGGTTCAACCTGCAAGGTGCAAAACTAGTGAGCACACCTTGTTAGTCACTTCCTACTATCTAAAAAGCAATCACCTAAGACAAAGAATGAGCAAGATGACATGAAAAGAGTTTCATATGCTTCATCTATTGGTAGCCTAATGTATGTTATGGTTTGTACCAGGCCAGACATAGCACATGCAGTGGGAGTTGTGAGTAGGTACATGATAAATCCAGGCAAGCAGCATTCAAAGATAGTAAAGTGGATCCTAAGATATTTGAGGGGTACCACAGATAGAGCACTTTGTTTTAAAGGTGTAGGTGTGGAATTGAAAGGTTTTGTTGATTCAAACTTATGCGGTGATGTTGATAACAGGAATAGTACTACTGGGTATATGTATACCTTGGGTGGTACAACAATTAGTTGGGCTTATAAGTTACAAAAGATTGTAGCTCTCTCCACTGTAGAAGCTGAATATATTGCAGTTATTAAAGCTAGCAAAGAGATGATTTGGTTGCAAAGCTTCTTAGAAGAGTTGTGTAAGAACATGAAATCAGTGTTCAATATAATGATAGTCAGAGCGCTATACATCGTGCAAAGAATCCAGTGTTTCATTCCAAGATGAAGCATATACAGTTGAAATATCATTTTATACGGTCACTTTCGGAGGAAGGAGTGTTGTCACTTAAGAAGATCCGTGGAAGTTAGAATCCTGCAGACATGTTAACCAAGGCAGCCATTATTGAGAAATTGAAGTTGTGTTCAACTTTAATTGGTCTTCGACCTTGAGGAAAAAAGGGGTTAGTCATTGTGTTACTTGTTATGTTTTAAAGGAATTGAGAGTTTAGAGTTTATGTTATGATCAGTCTCCAAGTGGGAGATTGATGGGAAGTGTGGAGCCTAATAGTACTGTACACTTTTCCCCAATTTGTGGAGCCTGATAGTACTATACACTGTTCCCCAAATTTCTTAGTAGGGGTATATGGTAATTTCACACTTGTACAGTGTAGCTCTAATTATATGTATAATGTTGAGGACGGCTACAACAACTGAATTGTCATGTACTTTCTGAGCGATTCTGTGGATGTAACCCAAGTTGGGTGAACCATGTAAAGCTGGTGTTTTCTGTGTTTTGTTCTTTGTTCTTGATCTTTATTTTGCTTTGTTTTGATTTCTCATAATCCTAGGATTTGGGTAAATCCCTAACGTGTACGATACAAGTTGGATGGTTGTCCAATCCTTTGCTTGTGGAGGTAACAAATCGTAGGGAGGAGTCTGTTGTATGGAACTGAATGGGAGTGGTGCAATTGCAAGGTAGAGATGCAACCCCGTATTTGCTTCCTGATTGGCTCCTATTTAAGCATGGTTTGGAGTTTCTAGATTCCATGGATCAAAGTGAAGAGCGGGACCTAAACACAAAACCAATAAGTCAGATGTTGGAGAAACCATAAACTCTGGAGTCAAGGTACACTTTTCACTTAGTATTAACATTGATGAGATAAAAAAGAAATGTAAACAAAAAATTAATAATACCTGCCCAAAATCGTTTAAAATTTTAAATTGCATATTCGGATATACTCTAAAGAAAACAAGTCACCTTTACCATTTGCTGTGTAAAGGTATAAGTGGGAAGGAGTTTGGGAACTATGAGTCGATGAGGGCCGGTCAGTCCCAACCTATGATATGATGGTTTATAGGGGAGCTTTCTATTTCCAACACAGTGTTTTCTAAGTCCACCTCACTTAACAAAAAATTTCTTTCATTTTCCTTTAATACCCCTCCCTCCCACACCTCCGGCGACCACTCCGGCAGTGCAGCGCCCCCTCCAGTGGCAGTTGTAGCACCCCATCCTCCTCCTCTCTCTCTCTCCCTCCCTCCCTCCTTCCCCCCCCCTCTTTCTATCTCTCCTCTCTTCCTCTTCTTTCTTTTTTCTCTTGGTGAGCCGTTTGGACTCATAGCCGTTTGGACCTGCAAGTCCGAACAGTTCACCGGGAGAAAAAAAATAGCAGGAGAGAAGAAAGGAGAGAGAGCGAGAGGGAGAAAAAGGAGGAGGAGAGAGAGAGAGAGAGAGAGAGAGAGAGAGAGAGAGAGAGAGAGAATGTGGGAGAGAGAGAGA